>JAOEHK010069198.1:0-19121 GCA_025447835.1 Labidoglobus nevermanni | reverse complement strand
TATTTTGTCTTTATGTGATTTTGTCCATATGTGATTATGTCCCTATGTGATTTTGTCCATGTGATTTTGTCCCATGTCATTATGTCTTATGTGATTTTGTCCTGACACCGGGTCAGTGGCACTGGGTGCAAACTTCCCTCCACCATGGACATCTTAAACATTTCAGAACGTTTCGTTTGGTGGCATGTTTTCTCTGCTGTGGCGCCAATGACCCTCTCGGCCTTCCGCAGCTGCGGATATGAATTCTCCCGCAAACTCCTTGGTCTACAAGCGCGTTCGCCGAGGTGGAAAACCTGCACCAGTCATGTGAATGCCAACTTTGGACTAGCGCTCAGTTTCGCATACATCCACGCCAGGCTCACGAGTGTGCACAAGGACAATGTCCTACGAATGCTGAATGATGTCCGTGGAGCATTCGAAGATGCCGTCAATGTGTTGGACTGGATGGATAGCGCGACCAGGGAGCGGACGCTCTCGAAACTGAATGCGATTCGAATGTTCGTTGGTTATCCAGGATGGATCCTTAACGCTACCGAGCTCGATGCGTATTACAATCAAGTTCGTCTGAAACTCTTTCGATCCGCTATTAGCGACTTTACCCTTCCTATATTTCATGTACGCAGATGAATGTGATCGAAGGAGACTTGTACGGAACGTTCATGAGCTTGTCGAATGCTTCCATTATGCGCCACTTGCAAAAGATACGCAAAACGGCGAATAGGGACAGGTGATTCAACAATAGCAATATGGACAACAAAAAAATATACAATTTTTATGTCTAAAAACCATTTGCGTTCCAGATGGGTCGCCAGTGCAACAGCCGTAAACGCCTTCTACTCAGCCACCCTAAATTCAGTGAGTACGTGTCCGCCATTTCGTTTTGTTGCCAATATCTGCAATTGCAGTATTGTCCCAACGAGCATCGCATACATCTGCTGAATTTGTTTGCAGCATTTCCCGCTGGCATCTTGAAGCCGCCGTTTTACGGCAACGGCCTCGAGTAAGTGGAGAACACTGCCATTTCAGCTTGTCCTTGATGGGTCGTCCTTAAAGCGTACACCCAGTGCCGGCACCAGATGCAAAAACAGTCATTGACGCCCCTCAAAGTAGCATTACATATAATTTGATAAAATCGATTCATAATGATGTTTAAAGATCCAGTTGACAAGCACGGGGAATACCAGAGGTAGGGCCATCAGATCACAGGTATGGTATTCCCCGTGGTTGTCTGCTGCGTGATATCGTAATGGCTTAATATGCTTCCAACTTATGCTCCCCCTGATCCAATGCATCGATTGCTTCGACCTGGAGCTGGCCCTGCTTCCACCTCACAGATGCGAGCGATCCGAACAACGTGGTGTCATATTTACTGACATACGGCTGCATTGCCATCAATAAATGGTGCCCTCCAGAGCGACCCATGCGCGTTTTATCACTTTCCCAGTGATTTTATATCCTGTTTTAAAACGCTCCTTTGGCATTGCAGAGCGATTGATTACGGCGCAATCGGTGCCATAATGGGCCACGAAATCACCCACGGTTTCGACGATCAAGGTGCAGAAGTGGATTGCGTATCGGAAAATCTCATTCTAACTTTATACACGAACAATTTCCCAACGACAACGCATGCATATCCGTTCTCTCCGCCAATGATCTGCGCCGGTCCTGTGGGACCTCCGCCATTGACGTTCTGTATCGCTAACGAACTCGAGTCCCGTCCCTGTCCGCGTCCTTCCGCCAATGCTTTCCGAGACTCGCACCTCTGGCTTGGCGCTCAACAAAGTAATTTGAATGAATTTTCCGACAGGACGCCGTTACGACGAGCACGGCAACTTGAAGCAGTGGTGGTCGTTGGATACGCTCGAGCATTACCAGGGCCGGGTGCGGTGCATCATCGATCAGTACAGCAACTACACGTTGCCCGAGCTTGGTGGAGCGTTCAGCGTGAGTGCCCTTCTGCTCTTTATCATTCGCAATCGCGTAATTAGAACATTGCATGCACACGCCCGTCGCCTGCCTCATGGAAAATGGTTGCGCAACGCAGTGCACGGAGAAGACGAGATTAAAAACACGAAATTAAAATGCCAACAAAAGCGAGGCAAACACCCTTGTGTTCATGCAGCTCTTCCTCTATGCAGGTGCAGGGCATCAACACGCAAGGAGAGAATATCGCAGATAACGGCGGTTTGCGGGCGGCTTTGTCCGCATTCCGACATCGCGAACTCATTGCCAGAAGGCCATCTCTTCGCCTACCAGGACTTCCCGATTTAGATAGTGAACAACTATTCTTTTTAGGGTTCGCGCAGGTGACTATTTTCAACTTGGAAATCGCGGAAATTGGAAGCTTGGATGATCGATGAAATCATTTTCTCACATTCATATAGATTTGGTGTGGAGATTCAAGACTCGGAGCATTGAAAAGCAAGTTAGTGGATGGGGTACATTCTCCGAACCGAATTCGTGTGGTTGGAACATTATCCAACTCGGCCGACTTCTCTAATGCTTGGAACTGTCCCCGAGGTGCTCCCATGAACCCTCAAATGAAATGTGTGTTGTGGTAACAGTAGGCTTTCAATTACCCCATGTCATTACATGTTCGGTTGAGATTATTGATGGCACTGTTAGAAGATTTGGTCTACAGAGGACGTGATAATTTGCACAGCACGTGTGTAATTTACAATTAGCCACGTCGTATGTGAATCATATCCTGTTACATGCACAGTGTCTCCCTATTCATTATTGATATCCTACTAGTGGAGTGCCCAGCGTTGCTTGGGTTTAACTACTATTTGCACATCTATCCGTCCGTCTGTTCTGCCCGTCCATCTGTTAGCAATCGGTTAATACTGTAGTGTCGTGCGTCTCTGCCTCAGCCTACTTGGCATGGATATGGTATGGCTTGGTATGGCCGTTTGTCATGAAGTGTTGATTTTTGTCGCTTTAACTTTCGAATCATGAGGTTTTTCTAATTGTCTTTCCTTCCACATTGTCCCAGGAGTACGCGGAACAGGCCCAATATTTCAATTCAATCGAATTATTAGTATTTTAGGACATGCCATACATACAGTCAGAACACACGACCAGACAAACATTGTAAGGTAGTACGACAATTTTACTAGACTATATTCAAACAACTTAGAACAACGAATTGGAAATATCAAATATAAAGAGAAAATGAATGAACATTAACACAGTGACTTGTTATAACACGCGCTCTGAGATAACCTCTATAATGCTCATTTGGCGCGCTTATTCTGGGAGGAGCCTTCAGTCACAAGTCCCCAGTATTGGGCGCGCAATTCAAGGAGCAAATGTTTATTATCTCAACACATACATTCATTTATATATATAGCTTACGTTAGGCAATCCACTTTTTACGAAAGTTTGGATGAGTAAACACATTACGGGATAAGCACAGGGTATACCCGAGATATAGTCACCACGAGCGATTGGATCCACCTGGCTCTGATTGTACGACCAGAGTATGCATCTACATCTCACGATTGTAAAAAATGGCGGGATGAGGAGCTGCAGTTCAGAAGGACGAGGCGAATTAATCACTTAACTTGAGACTTGAAGAGCTCGTAAGTGTCGGTGGAAGGAGTACAATTGTGTGAAAGTTTCCATTTTTTATGTGCGCTCTTAGTCTAAATGCGGCAAGTCTTTACAAATGCGATATAATGAGGTTGTGTCTTCGTGCTCGTCCTGTTTTACTTCGTTGCCCGCCTGGGAACTGCATGCGCATGATGCCTTTGTACTGGAGGCAAAGTTCAAAAACCATTTGCACATTTTATGTTCCATGTCTTGTGCTTCCATGGTGCTGTTTATCGATTTCAGCCCGAAATTCACGCGCATTTGCTTGCGTTAGAAGTTGAAAAGAAAACGTTCCATTTCTTCATAAAATTTATTCTAATACTATTTCCCTCGTGTTTCTTTCACTCCTCTTGGGATCTATTGTATGACAACTGATTATCCTCATTTAATGTGCTCCATTGTATATTTGAGGGAATAAATACAAAAACTTTTTATAGACATTTTTCTAATTGCTGTAAGTGATTAATCAAAAACGAAACACTATGCTAATAAAGGATAAGCCTTGGTGTGGCAACGAATCAAATAGGTAACATGACTGTCCCAGGAAGTCGGTGGAACAAGTTAATATAGTTAGATTATGAAAATCAATGTCTATATTAAATTTGCATTGTAACCCATTTCATCGATGTGGCTACATTAAATAGAGAAAGCCCAAAGTTGTGTTGCTATGCATTTATTAATGTCCTTGTTGCGGCGACGTCGTGCACAGTTCCTTGGAGCCACCTCCCGCATCCGTGGGAAGATGGTGTCCCCTGGTACGATGCGACCACGCAAATATAATAACGTGATTGCGGCATGATAAATATCCGCCTGCGAGGGATTGCAGTTTAGCCTACAAAGGCGGGCGGTATCGCCTAGATTCAATATCCTAATGTCGTGTCCTGTGAGCTTCCGTCCGTGGTTGACGTCCTCGCAGTGCGCATACTAATTGTTGTATAGATTTTCGACTGCGCCATTATAAGAATTCTATAGAATTCAAATAAAGATATAGTGATATAGTTCCGAAAGAAGGCTAAGCTAGTTAAATTATCTAATGTCAGATGTGTGCGAAGATATTGCCAGGAGTGCGCGCAATATGCAATGTGGTACAATGTTCTAAATGATAATGCATACGCTGCAGTCGTACGAGTCGTGAGAAAATGTTATAAATCACTTGAAATTAAATCTGTACCGGAAAGGCAGACGTGACAAAATCCGAACGCGGGTGATATAAAGCGCCACTACCATGGAGCCACATCTAGTGGATAATCGCTTAGAATTTCTAGGTAAGTTCACAAAAAGGACTCTTAAATTAAAGCCTGAGAAATGGTCTCGGATGATGGCTACTGAGGAGCACAAATCTGCTGTAATGGAGTTCCTGGATCGTCCCCGACCTAATTTGCTGGTGGTCATTCTCACGCCCTCAGCGCATTTGATTGCTTTCAATGGATTTCCTCTCAGCCAACTGAAAAATAAAGGTTGGATTCATCTAGATCCGGGAGCATTTGCGACTGAGTTTATTTGCAGGCGTGTTCTTTATCAAAAGATCTCTAAACTCGGTGGATAAGTCGAACCCGGCTGAAAGTCTTATACCCGGTGACCTATCAACGAAAATTATTGATCAGTTTGCGTCACTAATTGATAAGGTAAAGAAGGCTTCATTCGGTTTATTGCGGAAAAGAAACAGTTGAGAAATCTTTAAGATACTTTGCCCTTTATTGACCAATATCGATAATCAAGACCAGTGGCCAAATGTGATTGGACGTGATGTCCAGAAACATATGCATTGTTTGAAAAACGCCGTGTATCAAGTGAAAGGGCAGGTGAATGGGCAAACCGTGCTTCCGCTGCCCATTGGTATAGAAAAGGTGCAAACGGCCGAAAAGGAAGTACTGGGGAGCAATGGTGACATATGTGATTTGCTTGTGAAGAGTTCCATCGAATTAGTGGTCAATATGTGGTCCGTCCAGATTAATGACGTTCTTAGTACCAATTCATCGGAAATTGAAATGGCTGGAATGAATCCTATACCCACGGCAGAAATGCAGTTCTGGGCATTGCGGCTGAGGAACCTGGAGAATATTTACGAGCAGCTAAAGGCACCAAACGTCAGGAGTATGGCTGTTATTCTCGAGAAGACCGAAAGCGCGTATTACGTGTCATTTAAAACCATTTTTAAAAAGATCATCCTGGCGCTGGCCGAGGCCAAAGAGATTAGTCTGCACCTGAGAGCATTAAGAAAGTATGTGGATGCAATCCAGGAGACCGAGTTTTCAGAAGTTCCACCGCTGCTAAAACCCACTTTACACGTGGTCTGTTTGATTTGGTCAAATTGCAAGCACTACGACCAGGCCAAGTTGGTTGTGTTGCTAAAACAGCTCTGTAACCTTCTTATTCAGGAGGTGAGTGAGACGCTCCAATTTCGATTAACTCAAGTGAAACCTGCAGAATCTTTTTAATTTACAAATTGATAAGTCTAATGAAGATCTGGACCCTACCTCAGCGAATACACATTAAAATAATTTCCAATCCCAACCCTTTGCAAAGCTCCCCTATATAGAACTATCCGTAACAGCAATTTGCATTGAAAACTGCCGGCCTTTATGCAAAGCAAGAATAAGCAATTGGAAATTTGGCGTTCAGCTCGTAATTTCAGTTCACAAATATGCGCGCTCTACATTTCCATATAAATAAAATAATTCGCAATTTCTCACTCCCTGACATTGCGACCGCAGGCTAAGAAATTCCTCGACCCAGCCACGCTGTTCCATAGCGACATCGACGAGGCAATACCACGCGTGGCAACCTCCATCGCCATTCTGCAACAGTTCCACGACCTCTACCATGAGTACAGTAACCGCCTGGATTACTTCTTTCGCGAACGTACCATTAAACCATGGGCGTTCAAGCAATCTTCAATCTTCCAGCGTTTCACGGCATTTGTCAAACGGCTAGAGATGATTCAAGGGTTCTTTTGTACCATTCTAGAGTTGAACAAGCTAGAGAAGATCGAGATCGGTGGTCTCAAAGGCCGGAAATTAAGCGCGCGAATTGCTGCTGTTTACAACGAATTCCAGACGTGTCAAGCGACGTTCTCCGCAAAGTTCTACGATGCCCTCAACCCAGAGGACAGGTCCTTTCAGGTGGACTTTGCACAGTTCCAGCAAAAGATCATTGAGATTGACCGCAAATTGGCTGCGATATTCTGTCAGGCATTTGAGAACTGCTTCAATTTGGAGAGCGTTTTCAAGTTGATTTACATTGTTGGCACCCTACTCGAAAGGCCGATAATCAAGCACGAGTTCACCGGCCGGTACGACACAATCTTAGATATGTTAGAAGAGGAGATGTATAAAGTGGAGCAATTATACGATGAGCAATTCATCCACAAGACAAAGTACGGCATCTACAAGCTAGACAAGTACATGCCTCCAGTGGCAGGTGCCCTCCGATGGTCGAGAAACTTACACCGAAGGATAACCGTTCCGATGCAGAATTTCAGATCTCTGCAACATCCGTATGTGTATCTTAAACAACCATACGCATTCGCCGCAAACGATTTATCGACGTTCGTAGAATTACGACAACCCCAAACGCGACGGCGTTAACTGCCCGCTTCGATGATCTTATAGCCAAGTTTACAGCCTTCGACAAGGACCTGTTCGAGAATTGGATGCATGACCTATCCGCAACAATCGATAGCAGTTTGAACCGATCGGTGCTGCGGAAAACAAAGTCCAGTGGATCTTATTTTATCGTCAACTTCAATCCGAAAGTACGATGTGGACCAACGATGGCACATCAAGTCTTTATTGCTCACCTTTCAGCTGGCTGCGATTCTCTGCGAAGTGCGTCATCTGAAGCTGATGGACTTGGATGACACATTAACCATCCCTCAAGTGGCCCTGGACGTTGCCGCGCAGGATGCCACGTTCCGGAAGTATACGACATGTCTAAACGACGTCATGGAAAGATACAGTAAAATCAGGAGGACAAGCAAGGTAGTGGAGGTACATCTGATCCAACGTCATCTGATGTCCATCGATTCTCTAATCGAGCGCGGTTGCTCCGCCTTTCTGACCTGGAATGCAGAAGGTAGCCATTTTATCGTCGCCATTTTTATCGTTTCTTCTCCGAGCGCTGATTGAAAAATGCATCATTTCGGTTAGGGTTGTGGGATTACATTGTCGAGCTTCGCGGACTGGTATGCAGCTTGCAGGCGAACTTGGAACAGAGTCAGGGTAACCTGTTAGAAATTCGCAACATATTGAAGCCATTTGCACGTCGGCCATTATTCGAGCGCAAGGAGGGCAAGAAGGATGGCGTACTGTGTATGGAGGAGCGTGCGGAACGCGTCGCGAAGCGCTGCAACGACATCCGGGGTGCAGCCGACCGCATTGTCCTCATTGTCGGCCACAATCGACGTCTCTTTGGCATCGATGGGGAGGAGGGCGGCCATGCGTGGGCGAACTATGTCGATTACATTGATCAGATCCAAGTGAATTATCTGTATCAAAGCGTCGGCTGCAGGTGTGCGCTGCGCCTCCTTTGTAATTTCAGCCATTCGCAGTAATCTGCACTTTTATTTATTGTAGTCTGGAATACATCAATGTGCATATGGACCATGAGAATAGCCTGATGCCCCTATTCGAAGCGCAATTGCATTTGCAGGAACCTTATGTTGCCTTTATTCCCTCATTGCAGCCGCACGCCGAAAACGGGCTTAGGCAGCAGATCGAAAACCTAATTCAGGACATTATGCATGTGGTCGCTATCGTTCCCCGCATTTCACCCAATGCCCAACAGAGCTACAGTAGAGAAATCGCACAAAATGTAGATATTCAGCAGCTCAAATTCGATATCCTACAGCGCGTTGATCGAGTCCTCCAGGAAGCCAACGACTTCTGTGAGTCCTTTCAGGACTTCTGCTATCTGTGGCTCGACGATCGCTCCGAGTACATGTCGCAATTCCTCACTTACGGAAGAACTATATCTGTTCAAGAGGCCGACTGGTTGGCGAATGACGACCCGGAGGCTCCGGCACCTAACGCACCACAAATTGATGACTTCCGTCAGCAGATCGACACATTCGCTAACATTTTCAAGCAAATTGAACAGATCAGTACGACAAAGGTGTTCGATTCGTGGTTGAAAATCAGCGTCGCGCCCTTTAAGCAAGCCTTGATCAAGACGATCGGGAATTGGCGGGATATGTTCATCCAGCATTTGATCAGTAGCGTGACCGGCAGTCTAGCTGATCTGGCTCGTTTTATACGGTTGGCCGATGTAGGATTGCAGCAGAAGGTCGTCGAAGGCGATTACGCCACCCTTGTCAGCGTAATGGGCTATTTGCTGAATGTCAAGGAGCGGTCTTCGCTCACCGATAATATGTTTGCGCCCCTGCACGAAACAATCCAGTTGCTCCAGTACTACGACGAGGACGTGCCGGAGGAGGTCAACGTGTGGCTGCAGGAGTTGCCTGAGCTGTGGGCCAATACGAAAAAGATTGCCGCCAGCGTGAAGCAACAAGTTGCACCGCTTCAAGCTGCTGAAGTGACCTGCATTCGCAATCAGATCGCCGAGTTTGACGATCTCGTTGTCTACTATAGAGAGGTCTTTAAGCGTTACGATGTCTTTAAGTATGATTGCAATGAGCCGTATCAATTGATGGACCATATCAGCGCCGATCTGCACATGTTCGAGGATCGCATGAAGGACATTCAGGAGTCAGGCTCCTTGTTCGAAGTCGATGTACCAGAATTTGCGCTTCTTCGGCAGTGTCGCAAGGAAGCGCGAATGCTCAAAGTACGACATTTCCATTTATCTTTGCCCTCCGGCTTTGAAATCTAATTAGATGATGATGCAGCAATTGTGGGATTACGTGAACGTTGTGCACACGTGCGTAGACGATTGGAAAACGACGGCGTGGCGGAAAATCGATGTGGAGAATATGGATATTGAGTGCAAAAAGTTTGCTAAAGAAATTCGCATGCTGGACAAGGATATGCGCGGATGGGATACATATATTGGGTTGGAAGCTACGGTTAAAAACACATTAACGTCATTGAAAGCCGTTGGTGAACTTCAGAATCCCGCCATTCGAGAGCGGCACTGGGAGCAACTAATGAGATCCACGAAGGTAATTAAGCACATTATCCAGCGCAGTGTGCTCTGCTACTTGTCTAAATATATAGTGCACATAAATTACATTGTTGCCTTGTGTACTGTAAATAATGTCAATGGATATATGCTTAGTTTGTACATAATTTGTTTCAGCATTTAGCTGCTATGCCCAAGGAGTTGACTGTAAGTTGGCAAACCATCTGTGTTTTTCAAATCGCTTTAATTACGTTTGCTTATTTATTGTCTCTACCTAAAACAAAATTGTTTCTTTTAAACCATTGACTATCATATCCTATCCCATCACAGAATGTACAACTGAAGTACACCTAAAATTTCATTACGAAATGGGAAGTTAATCGCAATAATTCATAAAAATTCCCTTTATTAATTGAAAGCCAGGACCTGGAGCAAGGAGGGCCAACCCAAATTAACTCGCGGGCAACCACGGGATTACCACAAGGAAAGCCCATGTGGCCCTTACCTACTACATCATTGTTTCCTTGTATCAGTGCAACCCGTTCCCAGGTATCTTGATCAATGACTGTGATGTCAGACTCCGCGTCTGTATATTTATCTGAACACCGTTTATTGATGCTTGAACAAATTTCCGATTCGAAAGGACTTTCCGATACGAATTAACGTTCTTGCATTGTTTACCTACTTGTTTCTCCATCCTTGTGACCAATTCTGTCACACTTTATGCATTTGTGCTTGCAAAACTTGCAGAATTTTGCGAAATTTTACAAAACGGCTATGTGAATATTGACATTCACCGGTGAATGTCGACATTCTCCTGATTTCGGTCTTTCACAGTAACATTTATAGCTAATACTTGAATTGGAGGAACGTTCATTATGTAATCCCAGCGAACGTTGCGATTAAATGAGGTGTTATGCCAGTTTGATTGGAAAATTTGTACAAACACGAATGCTATGTAAAGCAGCTGTATTAGCATTTGAATAGTTAGGATATCGCTTCATCAAATATTCATAAGGCCAACTAATACGCATATTCGTTATCAGACGAAAGTTGTAATGGACCAGAGTACAACTTTGGCGGAACTGCTCGCTCTCAATCTGCACGAGTGCGAGGAGGAAGTGAAGAATAGCGTGGACAAAGCCGTCAAGGAAATGTCCATGGAGAAGGTGCTACGTGAGCTGACTGCCACGTGGAGTGTAATGGAGTTCGAGTCGGAGACGCATATCCGCACAGGGCGCAAACTGCTACGTGCCAGCGAGAAGCTGATCGAAACGCTGGAGGACAATCAAGTGCAATTGCAGAACCTGATAACGTCCAAGTTCGTCGCGCACTTTCTGGACGCGGTGAGCGCGTGGCAGACGAAGTTGAGCGTCGCCGACGGTGTCATCACCATTTGGTTCGAGGTGCAGCGCACATGGACGCACTTGGAGTCCATCTTCGTGAGTTCGGAGGACATCCGGCGGCAATTGCCCACCGACTCGCAGCGCTTCGACGAGATCGACGCCGATTTCAAACTGCTAATGGACGAGATGGCGAACGTACCGAACGTCGTCGACGCAACCAACCGCAACGGCCTTCTGGAAACTTTGGATGGACTTCAGAGGAAATTAGCGCTGTGCGAAAAGGCGCTCGCCGTCTACTTGGAGACGAAGCGGCTGGCGTTCCCGCGCTTTTACTTTGTTTCCAGCGCTGATTTATTGGACATCCTCTCCAATGGCAATCAGCCCACCATGGTCGCCAAGCACCTGACCAAACTCTTCGATTCAATCGCACGCTTGCAATTTGTCACCTCGGACGCGGCAATCGTCGCCATTTCCGGCATGTACGCCAAGGACGGCGAGTTCGTCAGGTTCACCGCAGAATGTGCCTGTACGGGAGCGGTAGGACTCGACTGTGTTCCCCACACCTCAATGGAGAATGCTAATTCAGGATGCATAGGTCGAGGTCTGGTTGAATAAACTGCAAGATGCGATGCGAACCACGATACGAACGGCGATCGGCGATGGCGTCCATAGCTACGAGGAGAAGCCACGTGAACAATGGTTGTTCGACTTCCCAGCTCAAGTCTCCCTCTGCGGCACGCAAATCTGGTGGACGACCGAGGTGGCGATGGCATTCGCTCGTCTCGAAGAAGGCTACGACAATGCGATAAGGGATTACTATAAAAAGCAAGTGGGGCAATTGAGCACGCTCATCTCGTTGCTGCTGCGTGACCTCAGCAAGCAGGATCGGCAAAAGATCATGACCATATGCACCATTGACGTGCATTCGCGCGACGTCGTTGGAAAGCTCATTCAGATGAAGGTCGAAACGGCGGGCGCGTTCGCCTGGGGCTCACAGCTTCGCCATAGATGGGGGGACGAGGAGAAACATTGCTACGCTAACATCTGCGACGCCCAATTCCGCTACAGCTATGAGTACCTTGGTAACACGCCACGTCTGGTGATAACGCCACTCACCGACCGCTGTTACATCACGTTGACGCAATCCTTGCATCTGACCATGGGCGGCGGGCCTGCGGGCCCAGCCGGCACGGGCAAAACGGAAACGACCAAGGATCTCGGTCGCGCGCTTGGCATTATGGTATACGTCTTCAACTGCTCGGAACAAATGGACTATAAAGTATGTTTCCTTGCAATTTGCCCGATTTTTGCTCATTGTCCATGACCGCCTATCTCACATCGGGTCACATTGTATGACGCCAGCGAGACGTCTCCCAGCCGATTTATCTCCTCACAATGCTCGTTCCTTCGCAGTCCTGCGGCAACATCTACAAAGGCCTGGCGCAGACGGGCGCCTGGGGCTGCTTCGATGAATTCAACCGGATATCCGTCGAAGTCCTTTCCGTTGTCGCAGTGCAAGTCAAGTCCGTGCTGGACGCCATTCGCCATAAGAAAGATAAATTCGACTTTATGGGCGATATCATTCAATTAGTGCCAACCGTCGGTATTTTCATCACGATGAATCCGGGCTATGCTGGCCGCACGGAGCTTCCGGAAAATTTGAAAGCCCAGTTTAGGTATGCCAGAAATCAATGCCGAAACATGCAACATGATATTGCGCTGTGTTTAGGCCGTGTGCTATGGTTGTCCCAGATTTCGAACTCATTTGCGAAATAATGCTGGTGGCTGAAGGGTTTCAGGAAGCCAAAATACTGGCACGCAAATTTATCACTTTGTATACGCTGTGTAAAGAGCTGCTCTCCAAGCAGGATCACTACGACTGGGGCTTACGCGCCATTAAATCCGTGCTGGTTGTGGCCGGCTCACTGAAGGTACTCATTCTCCACATCCTCCTTGGCACGTCTAACCGTTCGAATATTGCCAGCGCGGCGACCCAGGGCGTCCCGAGGAGGAAGTTTTAATGCGCGCGCTCCGAGACTTTAATATACCGAAGATCATCGCAGATGATACTCCGGTATTTATGGGCCTGATTGGCGACCTCTTTCCCGCGCTCGAAGTGCCCCGCAAGCGCGACGTGGAGTTCGAGCGCACGGTGAAGCAGGCGGCAATGGATTTGTCTCTGCAGCCGGAGGACAATTTCATTCTGAAGGTGGTGCAGCTGGAGGAATTGCTCGAGGTCAGACATTCGGTGTTTATCGTCGGCGGTGCCGGCACGGGCAAGACGCAGGTGTGGAAGACGCTGTTCCGGACGTACCAGAACGTCAAGCGGAAGCCGCTCTACAATGACCTCAATCCGAAGGCAGTCACCAACGACGAACTCTTCGGCATTATCAATCCGGCCACCCGCGACTGGAAGGACGGGCTGCTTTCGGTGCTGATGCGCGAGCAGGCGAATCTCGGCGGTGACCATCCCAAGTGGATCCTATTGGACGGCGACATTGATCCGATGTGGATCGAGTCGCTCAACACGGTCATGGACGATAATAAAGTCCTCACGCTAGCCAGTAATGAGCGGATCGCACTCACGCCCACAATGCGTTTACTCTTTGAGATTTCAAATTTGCGAACGGCCACACCGGCCACGGTCTCACGTGCCGGTATCCTGTACATTAATCCGCAGGATCTCGGTTGGAATCCGTATGTATCTCTACTGCTCCCACGAGCTCGCCTCCTCATCGATCTTTCTGTAGATACGTCACGAGCTGGCTGGAAACGCGTACAATTCTTTCGGAGAAATCCAATCTGATTGTCCTCTTTGACAAGTATATTCCCGTCTGTCTGGAGGGGGTTCGCACGCGCTTCCGCATGATCACGCCGATAGTCGAATGTTCTCATATTGAGATGCTCTGCCATTTGTTGGACTGCTTGTTAACACCTGCCAACACACCACCAGACTGTCCCAAGGAATGGCAGGAATTATATTTTGTCTTTAGCTGCATATGGGCGTTCGGTTCAGCTATGTGCCATGAGCAAGTGAGCAGTAACTCATCCTGCGTGTGTTCTGGCTGTCTCCGCTATATATTCGCCCTTGTTACTTCCGCCAGACTGTTGATTATCGCGTCGAATTCAGTAAATGGTGGCTGAATGAGTTCAAAGCGGTCAAGTTCCCACCCAGCGGTACCGTGTTTGATTACTTCGTGGACAGCGAATGCAAAGAATTCGTCCCATGGTCAGAGAGGCTTGGCCGATTCGAACTTGATCCGGATATGCCCTTACAGGTTGCTGCGCTTGCCTTCGCAGAGTGCGATCCGGAAGCACTAATCCGGTTACTTGCAGGCCGTATTAGTGCACACGGCTGAATCGATTCGCATTCGGTACTTTCTGGACCTTCTAATGGCAAAGCGACATCCCGTGATGCTCGTAGGGAGTGCGGGTTGTGGCAAAACCGTGCTGGTCACTGAGAAACTATCCTCCCTGCCAGATACCTACGCCGTAACGAACGTGCCCTTTAACTTCTATACCACGTCCGAGATGCTGCAGAAGATGCTGGAGAAGCCTTTGGAGAAGAAAGCCGGGCGCAATTATGGGCCGCCCGGGGGCAAGACACTAATCTATTTCATCGACGATATGAATATGCCCGAGGTGGATGCCTACGGCACGGTTCAACCTCATACCTTGATTCGCCAGCACCTAGACTATAGCCACTGGTACGACCGAACGCGACTAACGCTAAAGGACGTCCATAATTGCCAATACGTCTCGTGCCTAAATCCTACGGCTGGAAGCTTCACGATCAATCCACGCCTCCAACGTCACTTCCACGTGTTCGCGATTAACTTTCCCGGCGTGGAAGCGCTGACGACCATTTACCATAGCATCCTCAGCCAGCATCTGGGTAATGCCGAATTGAAGTTTCCGCCCACGGTGCAATCTCTACTCGATAATGTCGTCCGCGCCACCGTCGCCCTGCATCACAAAGTGGCGCAGTGCTTTCTGCCCACTGCGATCAAGTTCCATTACATATTCAACTTGCGCGACTTGTCGAACGTGCTCCAGGTACGAAGGAGCGCACGTTTGCGCTCCGCGCTGAATCTCACAGCGCTGATTGCTTGCAGGGCATGCTCTTCAGCACCAGCGATTGCCTCAATCAGCCCACTGACTTGATCCGGCTATGGATGCACGAGACTCAGCGCGTCTACAGCGACAAATTGGTGGACGACAAGGATATGGACAATTTCGCCAAATTGCAGATGGACATTTTCAAGAAGAACTTTGAGGAGATCGATGAGGGCGTCATTTCTGAACGACCGAACATCTATTGCCATTTCGCGGGCGGGATCGGTGAACCGAAGTATATGCCGATTAGAAACTGGACCACACTTAGTAATCTATTGACCGAGACAATGGCGAGCTATAATGACCTGGTCGCAGCCATGAATCTAATCCTCTTCGAGGCCGCCATGATGCACGTGTGCAGGTACCCCTGTAGTCAGAAACCATATATCACCATCGCAAATTCACGAATTAAGTGCTCATATACAGGCACCGTAGGCGGAATGATGCCGTGGCAGGTGGGGTATATAGGGAGCGTAACATGTTAAGTTTTCCTCGGACAAGAGACGATCTTGAATCCTCTTGTTACTAAGGCCACAGGCAAACTTGTCACGCAAGGCTCTTTTTCTGAACGGGCCGAATTCACAAGGGACCGACTGCTTCTTGAGTTGACCAATATATTCAGTGATTGTTAAATCACCTTGCATGACCTTGTAGAATTTGTAGGTTTCCACGATGACTAATTTCTGAGGAACAAGCCTCGCTCTTTAAAGTCTCATAGTCCTTTGTATTCATTGCATCAAGGCTACAAGCCATTTTCAACAGTTTATACGCATCTGCGCCAATAGGGGTCAGAAATAGTGAGACTCTCTCTTTCTTCCACATGATTACATTGTAACAATTGATCCATGCGCTCCAAGTAACATTGCACATCTGCCGACTCCCACTTCAATTGTGCAATGGTGCCTATTAACATGTTACGCGTAGTGTGGTTGGGCTGTGGCTGAGGACGGCCAACCCAAATAAACCCGCGGGCCACTTTGCAAATGCATCCTGACCTCGTGAGCAACACATGAAATGATCCAATTCAACTGCGGGCCGCAGATATACGAACGGACTAAGGTTATTCCCCGCTTGTCCATTGTGCCTTGGCCCAGAGACGGCTGGGATATTTTCGGATATTCTATGAATACCTATTGTATCTGCTACACGAACCTCGTGTATTCTCCGTCCTTGTTCGTTGCGCGGGCCTCGAGTTGACCGTGCCTTGCTTAAATATTACTTCCTTGCAATTCAGCACTTTGTGTGTCCTCTTTGTTCCCCATTGTTCATTCATCCCTATCATCGGATGGTATCGAGTTACATAGGCATCGGGCCTTGGACTTATCTAATTCCATATTTCGACTTTTTGCTCGTGCGTCTTATCTAATTGCGCATTTATCGATAACTTTGTCTCGATTGCCATGAAAGATGCCTTTGTTTCCTAGCGAATACTGGTAACTCACGCATCAATCGCCTTGCAGGATCAACAGAATTCTGGAGTCACCTCGTGGCAGTGCGCTGCTAGTAGGTGTGGGAGGTAGTGGTAAGCAATCCTTAGCCAGATTAGCAGCGTTCATCTCTTCGTTGGAAGTGTCCCAGGTGCAGTTAAAGAAAGGGTACGGTGTAGTCGACCTTCGAGCTGAGCTCTCAGCCTTGTATCTGAAAACCGGGCTGAAGAACGTGGGCATAATGTTCCTCATGACCGATGCGCAAGTGCCCAACGAGCAATTTCTTGTGATAATCAATGACATGCTCGCATCTGGTGAGGTGCCAGACATGTTTCCCGACGACGAAATCGAGAACATTATCGCGGGCGTTCGCAATGAGGTGAAGGGTGCCGGTCTGCTGGATACCCGCGAAAACTGCTGGAAGTTCTTCATCGATCGCGTTCGCCGACAACTGAAAATCGTGTTGTGCTTCTCGCCGGTGGGCTCCACTCTTCGTGTGCGCTCCCGGAAGTTCCCCGCCATCATCAGTTGCACGCAAATCAACTGGTTTCACGAATGGCCGCAAGAAGCACTCGTCTCGGTGTCGAAACGCTTTCTGACTGAGATCGAAGTGCTTCCGGTAAGTGGTTGCCCTGGTTGCCCATCAAACGCTCGTAATCGCAAAGACGCGCTGCGGTTACTTTTCAGGCTCATCTGCAGGATCCAGTGGCGCGCTTCATGGCCTATGCACACACATCTGTTAATACAACTTCGAAACTATATCTCAATAACGAGCGCCGATATAATTACACCACTCCCAAGTCGTACCTGGAGCAAATCAATTTATACGCGAAACTCTTGCGTCGGAAATCGGTCGAGTTGCGATCGAAAGTGCAGCGGCTAGAAAACGGACTCGAAAAGCTGCGGAGCACTGCTGCGCAGGTGGACGAGTTAAAGGCCAAGTTGGCCGTGCAGGAAGTCGAGCTGAAGGAAAAGAACGAGGCGGCTGACGAACTTATTCAAATCGTTGGCGTCGAAACGGAGAAAGTGCAGATTGAGAAGGCGCTCGCCGACGAGGAGGAGCAGAAGGTCGGTTACATCGCCGACGAAGTGCTACAGAAGCAGAAGGACTGCGAGGCAGACCTGAGGAAGGCAGAACCAGCTCTAATGGCGGCCCACGAGGCGCTCAACACACTCAACAAGGCAAACCTCACGGAACTCAAGTCGTTTGGATCTCCGCCAGGTGCGGTGACGAACGTTACCGCTGCCGTTATGGTGCTTCTGGCACCCGGAGGTAAGATTCCAAAGGATCGTAGCTGGAAGGCGGCAAAGGTAATAATCAGACAATTGTTGCCTGGCGAACATACTCTGACTGCGCACTGTAGATCGTGATGGCCAAAGTGGACGCGTTCCTAGACGCGCTAATTACCTACGACAAAGAGCACATCCATCCGGAAATCATTAAGGCCATCGAGCCGTATCTGAAGGACGCCGAATTCGAACCGGAGTTTGTGCGCTCCAAGTCTGCGGCAGCAGCCGGCTTATGCGCCTGGGTGATAAACATCATCAAGTTCTTTGAGGTCTATTGTGATGTGGAACCCAAGCGGAAAGCTCTCGCCGCGGCCAACGCGGAACTTGCTGCCGCCCAAGAAAAACTCGCCGTCATCAAGCAGAAAGTGGCGGTGAGATGAGTTACTGCGCTGTTTATGGCTGCCTATTAATATTCATTAATTCCCGAGTGCAATTTGCGGCTACTGCGACAGCACCTCCTGCCATATCCCGTTGCATCCCTTAGTATTATCGATTAGCGTGTATAGAACGAGTTTGCTTGCTAATTACAGTCACTTGAAGCGCAATTAGCGACGCTGACAGCGGATTTCGAGAAAGCTACCAAGGAGAAGTTGCTCTGCCAACAGGATGCAGATGCAACCAGTGCAACTATTCAATTAGCCAACCGTCTCGTGGGCGGTTTGGCCAGCGAGAATATCCGATGGGCCGAGGCAGTGAATAAGTATGTTGTCCCTCGATGAAATGTATGCAGGCGAATTTTGGATGACTTGTTTGCGTCAGTTTCATCGAGCAGGGTGAAATGCTGCCGGGGGATGTTCTCCTCGTTACGGCTTTCATATCCTACGTCGGATGCTTCACGAAGCAGTATCGCATGGATCTGCTCCATAAAATGTGGTTACCCTGCATGAAAACGATGGATGTGAGCCATCGATCGCTTTCGCTAATTTAATCTCGTTGCTGTCCTTGTCCTTTATAGCCGCCGGTGATTCCGATCACCGATGGTCTTGATCCGCTCACATTGCTCACGGACGATACGCAAATTGCTAAATGGAACAACGAAGGACTTCCCAGTGACCGCATGTCGACGGAAAACGCTACAATCTTGACCAACTCGGATCGATGGCCTCTGATGATTGATCCCCAAGTAAGAATTTCATATTAACCCACTCTTTTAATTCGATTCCAACCGCTCGGTAGCGGAGTGGTTAACGTATAGAGTTGCGATACCGAAGGTGTTGGGTTCAATCCCCAGCAGGGCGTTGTAGTTTAAAATCCATTGTTGGGTCTGCAA
>JAOEHK010069187.1:0-19129 GCA_025447835.1 Labidoglobus nevermanni | reverse complement strand
AACTAATCAAGCCAACGATAATGAGGAGTAATGAACAATACCAAACTGAACCGCCACCAACATCATCAATGGCTTTTAAATGCGCAGAGAAACTTGAGGCTTTTTTTTGAAATGAGACGTGCAAATGACGAAAAAGTTCAAAGCAAACTAACAAATTTCATTTGCAATGTACAAAAATGAAAAATAAATATTTCGTACGCAATTATGTACGTATTTTTAGGATTTTTTCACCAATCCGGTTATTACGAGCACTTGAATATAACGAGCAAATCTCACGGTCCCTTCGAGCTCGTTATAACCGAGTTCGACTGTATAATAATGTATGCAAAGTTGAGAATCATATTGAACGCACCTTTTTGATTGAGATTGTTTGGCTCTCCGCACACTGCGCGAACTACTTCGTGGACCAGCAAAAGAACCCTGATCTAATGTGTCGCAAGAACTTCGATCGGTCTGCCTCCATTCAGCTTCACCATCTGTGCTCTCGTCTGCGCGCAAATCAAAAGCGCTCAATGTAAAATGCGAAAAAGCCTTGCAAATAATTACAATTACACACCTACGGACTTGGCACCCGTGTAGTTCAATGGTAGAGGAGGAATTGGCGGCGGAGATACATTTCCAGGCACACATTTCTTAGCCGTATCCGTGCAACTAAATCTTCGCACTGGTTCTTTAACAATATCCTAATTAAAAAATCGTCATTATTATTCCCAAAACAAACCATAAGAAAGAATGTCGCATTAGTGATCTAACTAAAACGTGCAAAATCGACTTTCACTTGGCAAAGATTACTGCAAATTGTAGAAGAGTTTAGACCAACACCAGAATAGTCACAAATCTAATGAAACTACGACGAAGTCCTACAAGGATCGAAAAATGAGTTTACAAACAGAAACAACTCATTACAAAACAAGCTGGTGCAAAGAAGATAATTCTTACACTATCACTTTGATGTAGTTCTATGCACGACTGCAAAATCCAAGATTGAAATTAATCAGAGGACACCGCTTTGGCAGAAAATCGCGCGATATAGAAGTAAGAAAACCAAGCAATAATGACTCACTTTTGCCTTGTCTCTGTTCTTTGGCGATATTCTGGAGAAGAAACCCTTGCTGCAAGCAGAAGTTGGACTCGTGGTGACGTTGAAGTCCTTCTTCTTGCCAAACAAGTCCGCGATCAGTTTCGTGATGCTTTTCCGGCGTTCTCGATCTTTGCTAGTCTTTTCCTTCTTCTTATTGCCGCTGTGTGCGTCACTGGCTTGCAGATTAGGGTCAGATTGGAAATAGTTCATCCCATTACCCTCCTTACGCCCTTCCGGCGACTTTTGACTAAGTGCCAGCATAGCATTGCCTTCACAAAACGACTTTGTTCTTTCGCGGGACTTTGGTGTGACTTCGACATTCAGATGGTCGTCCCCGCTCTTTGATCGTCGAAAGGCAGCATGTTTCTTCTTGTTCAGGGTATCATTACTGTACAAGTTCGTCGACTTTGCGTCGACTTCATTTTCTTTGCCACGACGCGCAAGTCGTACACGTAGTCTTGCGAGCTTCTCCTCCGGACTTAAACCTGGTGAGCAATTGAGAGTTAAATAGTGATATCAGGGATGCAATTTGCAAGCGCTTACCCAAGTCCTCGTCGCTGAGCAATCTGGCACGAGCGCGCGCGTCTTCCTTCAGCTTTTCCACAGACTTTGTTCCGTCGAGATTTTTCGCGCGCGGCGGCGCTTTGGGAGTTTTGAAGTCGTCGCTGGTGGCTTTCTGAATATCTGGTAGACTGTAGGCCTCCACTGCCTTATTGCCCAGTGGCGCATTCACTATCTTTATTGGATCTTTGCAGTGGGGAGAAGGAATTATTGCAGACAGGGGGCGAGTCATCTTGGAGGAAAAAAGCGTGGAAGTCTTCTGTGGACTTAGCGTCGACAGCAACACGTCGGGGGTGGTGTGGTACAAAAGTGATGCGACGTCGGTTGTGGGTGATTTCGCCACTTCATACGGACGGCAGGGCGATAAGCTGGGACTGAAATTGCGATTGCGCCGTTTGCGCTCCAACGACTTGTTCTCGGCACGCATTTTGTTCATAACCATCTCCTGAATGAGTTTCTTGTTCATGTCGCGCTCCATCTCGATTTGTTCCTTGCGGCTACGCATCGGAGACGTCGTTTCCTTCTCCTCTTGAATCAGGTCCGGCTTCGGTGGGCTGCCGGATTTACTCTGGCGGCGCGCCTTGCGAATGTCAATGGAGTCCTTCGCATTGCCGAAGTCCACTTTCGACTGCAGTCGCTGGCAATGCTGCTCAAATTCGATGTTGTTGCGCATATTTTGCTCTTCGATGTGCGCGGCTTTGCGCTGCTCGCTGATCTTCTTCATATCCTTCTTTACCTGCGCCAACTTATCCTCCATGCGCTTGTTCTTATCCGCAGCGTTGTTATTTTCAGTCGTCACGATGTGCGGTTGGGATGAGAGTGGAGATTCCGCCTCCTTGGGTGGGATCTCTGTGACGTTTTTCACCGTGGAATCACTGCATGTATTGTCATCCGTGGTGCTCTTCTCCACGATGATCAAGCTGTCCTCTTCGTTGTCATACAAGCTCTGCTTCTCCTTCAGTTTCTCCAAATCTTTGGGTTTCAAGTCAATCACTTCGCCGCCGTAGGGGTTTCGCTCGTTGCCGAACCCATAGCTCGTGGTTCTTATAACCGGATCTATGCGTTCACCGAGCGATGTTTTATTGACCGCAACGGTATTCTTATCAGCAAATTCCGCGACCGGCGATAGCGAATCTTCGGGCACCTCATCCTCATCGTGGAATTGCACATAGCCATTGTTCTTCGCCTCGATCAGCTCATCGGGACTGCTCTCGCTTCCCGTATCCATAAATTCGATGTTGTCTAGTTTGGGACACAAGATATTGCTAATGCATTCCATCTGTTCCTCGCCATCATTCGCCAACTCGGGTTTGGCCCGATTTCGAGCAGAATTGTCTGTATTTTTTACGAGTTTCTGGTGTTGGAGACCGGCTTCGTAGTCGGATTCGACAAAGTCATCGGATACCATACCGTCGCGCGCCCAATCCGAGAGTTCCGTCTCGGTGAGTGCGGCCATAGTCTGGTCGCAGGCCGAACCATGCGATGGGGTGCTGCGTCCGCTCATTGCTTGCGCTTCCGCGTTCACTTCCGGTTTGGATGTATGCTGCAGAATATGTACCTGTTGCAGCATCAGATCATTGTCGAATGCAGGTAACGGCTTCGGTTGATTCAATTGCTTCTTTTCGCTCGCGATCGATTTCGGCGAATCGGTGATCGAACTGAGCTGACTTTCGATTTTCGTATACGGAATGAAATTCAGGCTATCAGGAGGGATGCTGTCGGTGTGCGCGATGCCAGCGAATGCCTTCACCGTAGGCGACTTTTGCAAGTGTTTGCCGTCCTCGGAGGACGATTCGCTGGACGCGGTCGTACTTTCGCTGGTGCTAGTGACGGCCTTTTCTTTCGGCTGCTGGCTCCAGTCGATTTGCGGCACAATGATGGACGTTTCATGCACCGGACTTCGGGGCCGGCCCTCGGTCTCGTTGGGCACGGCGGCGATGGTTGCCGAGGGATGCGCATCCTCGCACTCTTCAATAATAGGCTTTACACTCGCTGCCTCTTCCTTACCTCTGCTGGGAATTGGCTTAAAAGTACTGGCGTGCTGTAGGCAGAGTGGCGATAAGGGCGAAGTTCGTTGCTCGTCGAGCTTGAGGCAGAAGGTCTGCATGGACGCGCTGATTTCCGCGCTGGGTTTCAGCAGCTTCTGGCAATCGGAGATGGTCGAGTGGAACGACCTGAGCTTAGAGTCCAGCGTCGACGCGCTGCCGGACTTTTGAATCGGATTGGTTGCGCTACCCTCGCCCAGCAAGTACTTCTTTTTGAGCTCCAGCGAGACCTTGGTGGCAATGCCGCCGGTGCTCTGAGTGCGGTTCAACGCGAAGCCACCCTCGGGGCGAAAGAGCAGAGGCGTCGCGATTGGTTTCCTAAGGGGCGTCTGGATAAGTGGCGCAAGCTTAATTTCGGAGTTATTGCTGGGCGTGCTTGTGGTGGTTGCAGGGACCGCGCTCGCGGTGCTCACAATCGCTTTGCGGACCTCTTTCACCTGCGTCTTCTGCGGCAGCGATGCTTTACCGCAGCTGCCGCGCGTCTTCGTGACGAAGGCATCGTTGAGGACGATGGAAGGGATCTCGCACGTTGGCGTGCGTTCATCGAGCGCGAACTCGGAGTCGGTGGACACTTCAGTCGCCGAATTGGCCACTGCGCTCGACGAAGATGACGTCTCGTCGTCGGAGGCAACCTGGAATCACGAATGCCGATGCGATTTATTGCGCGAGGCCGCGAGGCGCATGCACGGATTAGACGTGGAATTAATCACACAACACTCACGTCAGCAATGGCAAGAATCAGCGTTAATGCGCTTCATTAAATCGCTTGTCAATATGCCGCAACTGATTGAGTTAAGTAAAACAACGATAAGTACGGTGTACAGCACACGATCAAGCCACACTGATAATTACCTTCCAATTACCATTGCTTTGACGTGACTGTTGACACTGGCAACTTATTGAATTTGCGCTAATATCATGTGAATGCAACCAAGCAAGAGATAACTGCCGTAACAGTCTAACAATCGATAAATATATACGAAACTTAACAAGCACATCATCGCTTTCAGTTGTAAAAATGACTAGAAAATTATTAGAAATAACTAGCCTAAGCTATTGTTCATTAGTAACAATTTCAACTTTTGCGTTTACTGAATGCAACACTCTTTATCTTTGCGCTTATTCTGCGCTTTGCGATCGCGACCTGCGCCAACACCTTTTTCAGTATCATATCGTAGCGATTTGCTGCGACGAGGCAAAACCGGAGGCGGCATTGCTTTTTTCCTGCAGGGTACCACGGGTGGATCGTCTTCCCGGCGTGACAAAACTGGCGATGCTGGCACCGACCGACAAACAAGAAGAGATCCTGGTACATTATGTTCCAAATAGGTTTGTCTTTCGTTTCCTGTCGCTTGCTCACTTTCGCTAGGTTTTTTGGTGCGACGTGGAACAGGCGGAGAATAAGGCAATAGATCTGTGTTGGAGGTAACTTGTGCTTTTGATTTCTTGTTGACCTTAGCGTATAGGTCATCAATATTCGGCTCAGTTTCTGTGTCTGGAGGCGGCGACTTTGATTTGCCTCTTATTTTGCATTGAAATTCGCTAATTTTCTGCACGATGTCCTCGAATTCCTTTTGATTGTCTTCCGCAGACTTCAACTCATGCTCGATTCCTTTCGACAAGTCGCCGAAGCCTTCTAACATATCACAAATTTCCGCCTCAACCGCGTCCTCATCAAAACCACCTCCCTGATCCCCGTGTTCCTCTGTATGCAAATTAAAAACTAAGTTAGCTGATAGCACAGCATCCTCATCTACACCATGTTCATAAAAACTAGGATGAATGCTAGTGCGAACAACGCATTGACTCGCATAGAAATTGGCCGGCCGGTTCGACTCACTAGTCGGCTCCGATTTGTTCATATCAACGAAAGACTTTCTTAAATTAGAAGCCGCATTGTGCTTTCCAGTTGCGCGTTGTGATGGAGCATTCTGTTCTTTATCGAAGCTTTCAAATTTCTGCAGCACTTTCTTCACGTCCACCTTGCCCATCACCTCGTAATCGATGGATTTACGCGGAAGCGTCACGTCGGTTTGACTTCGTGCCAATGCAAAGTTCTCCTCCATGGTTTGCGCAACTTGCTTGCCAGCCAAATGCATCTCAAAGTACTTCAGGTTATCCTCGGGCAGTTTCGAGATCAAACAGTCCGCCTTCTGCGGATTCTTGTTTCGCAGTACAGTCTCGAGGTGTTTGTACTTTGCATCGCTAAAGGACCGCGACAGTTTCGGTGTTGTGTGCTCCAACGTCTCCATCCAGTCTAACAAGTCCTCGATTTTCTCCTCGGACTTGCGCTCGCCCTCAAAGCTCGATAAGCCCTTAGCCTGCGGTGCGTTAGTTTCGATCTCCAATGCTTTGAGGAGGTCTTCAATACTTTGCGAAAGAGTTTCATTGGGTTGCTCGTTTGTTACGTCATTTCCGGAAACGACTTCATCCGTATTGGATGCAAACATCTTGGGATCGATCGGTTTCATTAATTCCTCCTCTTTCTGTAGCAAATCTTCGATGTAATCATCAATGTTGTCATCGCTCTCTGGCTCAAAATTAAACACCTTTTCGGTATATGGCGCTGGAGCTGGTGCTCCAGTCTTCGTTGCATTGTTGTTAGAGAAATAGACGATGGGTGGTAGTACTTCTTTAACGCGACGCGGTTGAATGGGAGATTGCTCGATTTTGCTCTTTCTTTCAACGCTTCCAAAGTACTTTTTTGCTTTGTCAATGTTCGCATTCACCGCAACTTTCGGCTTTCCGAGCCCTTTCGGTAAATTAATTTTGCTCGGCGTACGTTTAATGATGAGCAGCGGTTCGCGGTCGTTTGATTGGGCGGCCGGCACGAACTCCTTGCCAAATGCTTTCCGGGTGTCTTTCGACGGCAGTATAAAATTGCGCTTGACGGGCGCTTGTTGCGCGATTGCCTTCTTGTTATTATGATTATTATTATTGCTATCGTTAATTTTGCATAAACATTGCGACTCTAGATTTTTGCTTTCACTCGCCAGCTCGAGCCGAGTCGGCTCGAAATCCGATTCGGCACTATCGAAATCAGGGGAGTGTAAGGACACTTCGTCCGAGGACTTGCTCTCTGTGCGAATGGAGGCGGACGCGCAACGATCGGGATTGTCAGTGTCAATAAGATTGGAAGCTGTGTTCACCTCTGTGTCCGTTCCAGTTTGTTCGATTGGCGGCTTCACTTTCACTTCGAGTTTCCGCTGTTCGCGCGCCTGGATCTCTTCTTCGCCTTCCGTCGCCGTCTCAGTATCATCGTCTGCGCATACGAATCATTGAGGGTATGGTCAACCACCTGAAACGCACAGTGCTTGCAACACTTACCACCGCTACTGTTCTCATAGTAACTGGAGCGCTCCGAACTACTGTACGATTCGGAATCGGAGTCCCGCTGGCGGCTGTACCGCTTCTTGAACCATTCATTATACAATTTCAGCGTGCCTTCCTGCGTCGCTGGTTCCTCCAGCGCTTCTTCAAACGCGTCGTCAGAGTCCGAGTCGCTGAGGCTGTAGTCGTCATCGTCGCTGCTTCCCAATTCCGCTGTCGACGCACCGAAGTTACGATCCGTCCACTCGTCTTCATCCATCTGACTTAGTGGTTCGTCTTGGTCCGAAGACGCGTAGTTCGCGGACAAATCAAACTCAATGCGCTCCGGAGTTTGAACTTTTGCATACACACAAATAAAAGCGTTGCCTAAGGCAATGCCTACAAACTCACCACGATCCAGTAAGTCCACTCCGGCCATTCCACTGAGCAGCTTCTTATCTGGCGAGGTGATGGCGGTCTTCGGTGGTGTTGAGGCCTTCTTGACTAGTTGACATTTGCCCAGTTCACCTGGCATGCCAAAGTGTTGGCCGCAGAAGAACCGGTAGCCATACTTTCCATCTCTATCGAACATGTATGAGCCTAAACGCAGCGCCGCGTGACAATACTGGCAGCGGAAGCATCCCCGATGGAAGAACCTTCCCTCGGCCGTCAGGCGCTCCATCAGGTACACGCGTTTATCGCAAAAATGACATGAATCCGATTTGCCTGGCGTAGGGAGGACGATAGCAGTTTTGGCCGCCTAACATCAGTCTACATTAGCCTCTGTTGCCTACGCTACCCCAGCTAACTTACACTCTTTTGCACTGGCTTCGCTTCGACCGCTTTCGGCTTCAGTTTCTCAGTGATCTGCGCAACCTGCCGGCGATTCTGCTCCCGCACTGTACCTTCTCGCAGCTTCATATCCAGCTGCTTGATATTGCGATCGATCTCGGCGAACTTCTCGCTGGCGCTGTCTTGTCGCTCCAAGTGCTGCTTCTCCATCTTCAATTGTCTGGCTTGGAACTGCTCCTTGCTCCACTTGGGCACCTTTTCCTTGTCCTTGCTGACATTCTTGCCCAGCTTATTCTCAATGATCTTCTTCTCGATCTCCTTGATGTTCCAATCGGTGTTGTCAATCTTACCAATGGCGCGCAGCAGGTCCTTCGGCTTCCTCTCGGTAACGACGTGCTCCATGCACTTGTCCTCCATACCCTTGATGCGGGCCTGGAACTCCTCGTCCTTCTCGCCGCGTTGTTGCATCGGCCGATTCTCGCGGTCCTAGGCAAACACGAGCACAGCGCACATGTACGAGTAGTAGCAATCAAGCCGCCAAAACACACAACAAATACGAATAAGAACGAACTAAAAACAATGAAAACAAGAAGCGTAAGTCTGTTTGCTGCTGCATTCCCGTAAGTTTAATGCAAAATCACGCCAACAACAGATCTCTCTCTCTCTCGGTTATGGAGTACTCAGCACTCACACCGCAATCTCTGTCCACTACCGGCACGTAGGTAAATTTTTTCTCCAGATCCTTGACGCGATCCTCGAAATTGGGCGCCGTTTGCCGGTATACGAATATGGAATAGTCCTCGAACGGCTCCGAGGAGCTGCTGACATCATTCGCTTGCAGCATTTGCATGCTTTTAATGAACTGCTCCGTTTGCATGCGCCGCTGCTGGCGACGCTTGTTCTGGCGCTCGTTGCGATTTATTGCAATCTCCTCCAGACGCTTCATGCGTTCTTCCTTCACATTTACATAAAATAATGCATTGAATTTGCGCCCTATTATTAATCAAGTACGCGAGCAAATGTTATAATGTGGCGTTATCATGCGTCCGATACTCCGACTTCCACAGATAATGCAATAGAATATCGAAGAAGATTAGAAGTAAATAGGACGTAAAGATTTCATGACACACATTCCATATCTTCGCAAGTGTCTACAAAGGAAAAGGAAAGTAAATGAAAAGAAAAAAGTAAGAAAACTTAGTGTTTAGAAGGTCGATAGTGTAATTACGTGTCAGTTCATGGTTACAGTCCGTTAGTAGTGTGTATTCATGGTGAAATTTGATCAATCGAACCAATTTTTAACGAACTGGAAGAAGAGAGCCAGAAGCAAACAACTCACCACATTGCTCATGGACAATTTGTCGAGGGTGCGCCGTTTGCGATGCTTGCCAGACGCCCGATGGTTTGATAGGTGCAGAGGTCCAGAGTTACCATCCAATTGCTTGTTGTTCAGGCTAGCCAGAACTGGCTTGAGGACGGGATGGTTTTTCGTAAAGGCCTGTGACGGTGTTTGATTGCGCTTCGGTTCTGGCAACTCCTGTGCAAGGCAAGGACAAGCGGTAACACTTTATTGCCTCGGCATTTAGGCAGGAGTATGGTAAACAGGAGGATAAGAGGACGTACGTTTTTGCTGAGTTTATCGACGATTTCTATCTGAGACGCTGGATTATAGCAATGCGATGGGATACAAGTGAAGTTATTGCTATTCAACCAATGCACTACCTGTTCTACTTGGTGATTGGATCGTAGGGTAGGTTGTTCATCCGCTGTTACCGGGTTATCAATATATTCGCGTTCTGTGTTTACGACATACTTGTGACAAATGCGAGATTTTTCCGTGTGTATCTTTGATTTGGGTATGATGATGTGCACGCAATTCTCGTTAGAGTTGTACTTGATCTGGTGCACCGCGCCGTCATCGTTAACGACGATATCTGGACGCTGCGCTTTGGCTTTCAAGTAGTACGCCGAAGTGACCAAGCTACCTTCTTTGATCAGCTCAAGGGCCTTCAAGAGGTCGTTATCTAAGCATTTCTCCGTTTGAAGACTCGCGTCCGCGTGATCGCAACTCGCCGACGGAGCTTTGAACGCCTTGTCGATTTTCATCTGCAACTTGGCGCTTTCGGCGATCAAATCGCTTTTGCGCATCGACAAGTTTTCGAGCTCGTTGGAGCAATCGACGATATTGACCAGTAATTGCGTCTCTTCCGATAATGGGCTCGGCGGCGTCTCCCAGGAGGAGGACACAATGGAAAACTTGGATTTCTTTAAGCGGTCAGGGACACACCTGCGCGACGAGCTCAACGCGCGCTTCGGAATATGGAGTCGAGTTAGGAGAGCGGCAGCGAGAGATTTGGCCAAGTGCCATGCGATGCACTCACCAGCTTCGGATGCTTCACATGCGGAATCTCACGGCGGAACTTTTCGTAGACGAGCGTCAAGTAGGCCACCATGGTCTTCTGGTCCGGCAGGCCGTCCTCCATCATGTCTTTGGCGTGCATGGCGGGCGCAATGCCCAGGTCCTTGTCCAGCACGTCGAATGCCACCTGGTTGTTGACGAGCGCCTTGTCCGCCGTGACGGTCGCGTAGTCCAGCAAATCGGGGCGATAGTGATTGATGATCGCACACAGAACGCGACCATCGCGCATCGCGTACGTGAAATCGTTGCACTCAAGATCATCATGCTCCTTGATTTGTTCGCGAATCCAATTCAACAGCGTATCGGGATCGGCAATGGACTCTGCGCACCCTCAGCCGCAAATGAGTGCAAATTGCACACAAACTGCATTGATTAACCCACCTGTTCGACGTCGTTTCTTGGGCACATCTAGAGCGGGCGCAATCGGCGCCCGAGTGCCGAGCTTGATGGCCTGAACATCGTCGGTGTCGAAGAGGGAGAGCACTTGTTGCGGGAGTAGCAAATTTTTGTTCAAATTGGGGTACCTTGTGGCTGGATCCAGCGTGTAGCTTTTGTAGTCCCTGTTGAGGTTCTCCGGCGTGGTTTGCGGCAGCAGCCGGTAAATGGATTCGCGCTCGGCGAGTACCTCCAGCGGCGTCAGGTTCGGCGACGCGAAGCCGCGAATCGCCCAGCCGGCGTCCAGGGAGGACAGGAATCCGCGCGCGCAGCCCGAGCCCGTTGGCCAGAACGGCTGCAACGCAAGCGGCGCAAGCATAAGAGGCCATCGAGAGGCGTGCGCCAATGATACGCCGATACCTCGAGCAGACTGTCGCCGACTAGAATCGCCATCAGCCGGTAGCCGTGGCGCTCGATGATCCTGGACGCGTTCTCCGCCTGGTACATGGACGTGAAGTCGAACATGGCCACGTCCGGCTGGCCGTAATGGTTGACGGCGAACTCCAGGTCCAGCATGTTGTACTTGGTGCTGAACTCGGCCGCCTCGCGCGCGTACTTCATCAGCGCCACGCGGTCGACGTTCTCGTGCGCCAGCAGCTTGGCCGTGTCCTGCAGATCGTGCAGAATCACGCCCTTCTCGAGCAGGCTCTGCTTCTTCGCCGTCATCACGAAGTAGTGCGTGTCGTCCTTGTAGTAGACGATGTTCTCCAGGTCGATGCCGGTGGCGGCGAACAGGTCCTTGAAGAACTTCTGGTTGAAGATGAACGCCACGCCGCTGATCTCCTCGACGCGCGCCTCCGCCTCGGTGCGCTTGTTGATGAAGTTCGCCGTGATGGCGATGGCCAGCTTGCAGCGCAGCTCCTTGCGCTTGAAGCCCTGCAGCGTGTTGCGCTTGCCGTCGGCGCCGATGACGACGTCGAACTCGAACTGCTGCACCGGATGGTCGAGCGGCCGGAACTCGGCCGTCCAGCCGGTGCGCGCGCGCGCGTCCGGCTCGATCAGCTTCTCGAAGCTGACGTCCGTGTGGATCTCGACGCCCAGCAGCAGTGCAACCTTCAGCAGGATGCACTGCAGCTGGCGAATGCTGATGTGGTCGATGGCGCCCGCGCAGAACTTGCCGAAGAACTTCTTCGCGCCCAGCAAGCGCAGGTCGTCGATGACGAAGGGCCACAGGTGGAGCACGTTGTTGCGCGAGATGCGATCACGCTTCTCGACCACGACCTGCAGCACGCAATCGGTGATTGAGTGACGGGGCGATCGGAATGTGGCGCCGGACTCTTCTTACCACTTTGGCGCCGAGCAGCTGCGCCTCGATCGCGCTGCGTAGGCCGCAGGGACCGGCGCCGATGATCAGCACGCGCGTGTTGGCGCACTGCTTGCCCTTGCCGTAGCACTTGCTGCTAGCGCGCGCGTCGAACTTCTTCCAGAGCGCCTTCGCGCGCCACGACGTCAGATGCGCCTTCAGGCGCGGGTAGAACGCCGGCAGCGCGTTCGGCTTGAGGTGCAGCAGGTCGCAGATGTTGCGGTACGTGCCGAGGATGGACTTGAGCGTGCTGGCATTCAGGAAGAGCTCAAAGTTCTCGCTGGCGCGCGCCGCGTCCACGGCGCGCACCGGGAGCCCGCGATCCATCTAGCTGCAAGAGCAAGAGCGGAAGGTGAAAGCCGCGCAGATTGCTAGAGGCGAGGCGAGGATTGCGAACCGCGCGCGTTTCACTTGCGCACGCGTTCAAGGTAACGGGGCCAAGGCGCGTCGCCAGACGAAGAAGAAGCTCGCCGAGGACGGCGAGAGAAAATTAATGAAATGAAACGTCGAATTGGCCGACTAGGTGAAATTGTTGTCACTTTCCTGCCGCCATGCAGACGCTAACAAGGGATTAAGGCCATTCACGTGCCTCCTGGCTGGCCTACACCCTCTTTACTAGTCTGCTTTTACTTAATTGCCAATTAGGCAAACATATTAAGTAATTGCGCACATTGGGTTTCACTTCAAATTGTTGCAATTTTGCAGCGAAATTAAGGTATAGATATGATGAATATGATTAGTTGCGTACATCCCCCCAGGCCCTACTATTTTGGCCCTCCAGGATTGCGCTAGGATGGGGAATCGTCTCGGAGATTGAACCCAAGTCACTAGACCCGTAGGCCATCTGCGTTACCGCTGTACTACTACTATCACTGAAATGATTTCGTTTTACAACCAAAACACAGAGCATAGTGATGGAAATGTTCCCCAGAATTTTTCAATAATTCAAGCTAAGGCTCCAATGTTGCTATATACCAGGGATGGCCAAGACGTCGACCGCAGTCGACCGGTCGACCGCAAAGGCTCTCAAGGTAGCCCGCGAAGCCATAAATGTAAGGAAATGGCAGAATTCGCGATTCAATCAAATTCCTAGAGCTGAAAATTGTGTAGTTTTCTTTATATATTGCATTATTTTTTAAGGTCAAATATTATTGCATTAAATAATTATTTGTTTATTATTTTTTATATATTATTTCAAATTTGAAAAAATCCTAAAATTGTTAGGCCAATTTCACAGTCGCCCGCAGATTGTATATTAGAGTATAAGTAGCCCCTAAGGGATAAAAGTTTGGCCACCCCTGCTATATACGAATACACCCATACCTCACTATGCGTCATTGTTACGTTGCAAAAAGCATGACGCAAATTGATAGGACGCAAATAAATAAATTAAGATTTTCTATAGGAAAAAAAATTCGAACCCAAAACAACGCAACTTCGAAAATCTATGACGCACAGTGAAAATTAGTACTAATTAGCGACTAAGCGACTAAGTAGCGACACAACTTCGAAAAAACGCAAAACGAAACGACCCAAAGAGAGGTATGGGTGTACTCCAATACTCTTAAGGCTCTTTCCATGTAGATTGGAAGATGAATGATTTTCATCGCTTCACTGTAAATGTCATGTGGAAATAAAATATTTTCGTAAAACCATTTATAGATTTGACATTTTCGACTCTAGTAAGTCAATGTTCAATTTACTTGCAATTATACAGTTCTAAGTGCCTACTTGCATCAAATCAATTTTGAATTCGATTTACTCTCCACATCAGCAATTAGCAATTAATTGCCAGACTTGGAAACTGGTTTTAATTCTACATTGTTTCTCTGAAAACCATTAATCATAATTTTCTAATCACTCAATTTTGTAGAAACGTTTTACAAAAGTATAACCATAATAAATTGCAGGAAAAAACATGATTCAAGTTCCGCCATGTGACTCTTGTCAAAATGCTGCTGAAATTAAATAAATAACTTACTTTTCGCTAGCGCAGCTTATTCAACAATCCCTTATCAGAGTCACCAATTACGAAGTGCAACGTTTATTGATAATTCTCACAATGCCTAAACCTGCTTATCGAGTTACGACGATGACGAATAATCTCGTTGAATATGCGCAATGCGGAATGAATGATTTTATTTTTTCACGTATTTCCGGTCGTTGTTTATCTTGGAGAATACATGCCGTCAATAACAAGTTGCGGTGTCGAGTTAATGACATTCTAAATTCAAAAACAAAGAAAGACTCTGCTTACTAGCAACTTTCACTTGATTTCCTCTCGCAGAGTTTATTGCCTGACAAATGACTTGAATGAATGCTCATTGTCCGTTTCTCTAACCTCAGCCTTGCTCCAATCTCATTTTTTGCGTCTCTGCAATACTCATTGCAATGTCGCTCTCCTCATCATCATCAACCGCCTTCTGTTTGCACCCAAATGCAAACATCGTAAATAGCGATTCTTCAACATGCCAAGCACCTGTTTGTGGAAAACCTGGGAAATCATAAATTGCGAACGCACAAGATGACTGATTAAACAGAAGCCGAATATAATAAGGACGACGTGGAATTGCGAAACGCAGTTCGGAAACAGAGCGCAAGTATGAGCGCGTTCCTTGTGACCTTTGTGCTCGCGCTGTGCGCCCTGGAAAACGGCGCCCGCGCCCAATACGTCAATCCCGGCCCATCGGTCTTCATCAATTTGCCTCCGCAAGCCATCAACCAGTTTCGCAATCAAAGCCTCACTCGCGCATGTGAGCCTCACGCCTATGATGTTCTCAAGTCCCACAGCTGTTTCTGGGGATGCAGAAACCGTACCGATCGCGTGCTATTCGCAGAAGTACGTCGATACGACCGAGGTAGCAGGGGTGTGCAAAACGTTCGTTTCAGACCGTCGACAAACCTGGCCGCTTTTTCACCACGCGGGAAAAGATCCTGGCGTACCCCGGCGAGGTGCCCCAGGGGCATGTGCGCAACGAAATCATCACCGCGATCTGGTGCTATGACCTGGTGGGCAACAACGCCGGCGGCTACTGCAACATTCAGAGCGGCGGCGTCGGCAAGACCCATGTCCGTCTTCATCTCTCGCATCCGCTGCGGAATATGCCGCTGAGGTTCCGCGTCGAGATTTACGGCAACTCGACGCAAATTCGCTACTAGTGGTGCTTTCGCCATTGAGATCGGAGTACAGTCTAACCCAGGCTCAGCCAACCCAAAGCCTGCGCAACGAACTAGGACGGAGAATGCCCAGGAGAAATAGGGTTTTCTCTATTAATATCCGGGGATTATCCGAAGTGGCCCCCCGAGTTCATTTAGGTTGGCCGTCTCTGCTCTAAACTAACCCTGCTCTGACTATTGCTTTGAAATAGAGTAGACACAGATAGGTCAGAGGGTAATTCGGTGCACTCCGATCGCAATGCTAAATGCGCCCCAGCAACCTTTTGTGAAATCCCAAGTGATCCCAGGCATCTTATATGGTTTATAAGAGCCATCAAATTTTCGAAAAACTTCACGCTCCACATTTTTGGCATAAAATGCAAAGCGACTATCTGCATGTCATGCAGTTTATAATATCCATAAATATATCAAAAATATGACAGCAATGTGAATCATCATGTGTCACGTTAAACTTCGTCTCAAAAATATCTTGAAATTTGCAAATACAGTTGAAAATATTACTTTCTTCAAATTTTCAACAAATAATCTATTTTTCAAGCTGTTTTTACACAAATTTCAGTAGTTTCACGTGACCCGTGATGATGCAGAATGAAGAGTGAACATATTTGCCACGAGTCGGAAAAGTCTCCCAGCATCCCGTTTCCAACTGGATGAACTCGGGCATTTGCCCACGCGTCGCGTCGAAAATAGATGTCGTTCGCGTTCGGCGTGTGCGCACTCGAGATGGGAGCAATAATTTCTCAACTCGGCAGCGATTCGCGGCAACAAAGCGCCTGCTAATTAAATCCTTGGCGAGCAATCAGCAGCAGCCGATCATCAAGATCCGCTCAACAAGAAGTCGGCAATAGCTAGCAGAAAGAAGTCGTAGTCTGCTGGCGATGTCGCCGGCGCACTTGTGGGCAACCATATAAGGCGACGCCGGCCGCACTTCCGCATCTCGTGCCGCATTCGCTCGGATCAGATGAATCATCTGCATCGGCCGGCATGGCAACCGCACGCAACACGCACTTGATCGAGATCGATTGAACATGCCAAAGCGACAAAACGAGTGCGAATTTGCTTAATTTAACCTCGAGATTACTTCCTGAAAGCGTGGCCCAATGTTCTTTTTCGCCCGTTCCTTCATTTTACAAGAGATGTTTGTAACTTCAACTTGTAAGGTACTTTGAGCCAATTCAATGAGCGAATTTGTTGACGATAATCAAGGATGTTAATATTTCCTTTTTGACTGCATTCACACGATTTCATGTATTTTACGCACATTAATAGCGAATTGTTCGAAAGTCGAGGGCCGCCTGTATTTTAGCAGGCACTGATCTCGAATACTTTCCCACTTTCCATCTCGTTAGTCATAGAGGCTTAACTCGCCTTCACCAAGAGCAAGAACGCTTAGAAATCCAGATTCCTTCTAAGCAACTAGCGATATTGAATGCAAAGCAAACCAAATCGATACACATGAGTCATGGGTCCGTCAACCTTCAGGTGCGGAGCACACTGCGCTGTAGCCAGCATCCCCAGCGTCGCGACGCTTCGATCCCGACCTGCCGACGACCACAGCGAGACATTTAGGCAGCAAGCAGGCGACAATGTTCATAAAACGACGCGACGTCACGACCCCGAAGAGATTACCGCATCAGATTATTATTGTACTGGTTTAATAAATGCAACTAAAGTAAAACCCCGATTTAACGAATAACCCCGATATAACATTTGAAAGTGCTGGTCCCTTGAAAAAACCTCGATATTACGAATAAAACTAATGCACTTTGGTCCCCTCGATATGACTGTGGCGACCCTTCCAAGATCTCATTAAGGCGAGTCCTTCCAAGTATACGCCAATAACTCTACAATTACCATAGTTCGTAGGAAATGTAATTAAGTAAGATAGGTAGCCATTAGGGCCGTATATAAGCTAGCGGCGAACGTAGACCGACAGTCTTGTCTTGTCTGATCTGAGAGCTACGTACTTCTGAATAAATCTATCGCGTTTACTGTAACCGCTCCATACTGCGTTCCGCTCGCTCTACAGTACCCCGCAATGACCAACTTTTTTGGGCCATGGACATTCGATAAACTTCTTCCAATACGTAATTTTTCATGGAAAGAAATTTTAAATGTACCGCTTATGATCACTCTTCATGCCTTGCGCCTTTTTGAGGTTAAGCATTGTTCATGTTTACTTGAATGCAATTTTTATAATCTCAATAACTCGAAAAATAAGCAATTCCCAGGGGACTGGATGGTAAAAGAGCACTCAGGATAGGATTGACTTCGTCAATTTTACTAATAATGTAGCCGTTACTGGGATCCTTAACAACGAAAAAATTCTACTTGAAACGGTGGATTTAGATACTAAAGAAGACGAAGAAATGTCAATTATTTATCCGAATAAAGCCATCAAAAATTTCAACTTTGTCCGTGTTTTCTTAATACAATTAAACATTAATGAAAATGTGTTTGATGGATTGCACACTATCGAATCAGCCATAGATGCCACACGGTTACTAATTTTATGGTCCAGAGTAAAATAAACGAATACTATCAAAAAATGAAATGCATGTCGTGTTTATGGTCATCTCTGAATTGTATACAATCGGTCCCACGTCCCACGTCGGTCCCTTGAAATTCGTTATATCGGGGTTTTACTGTATTTAGCATAATTTGAATTCAGAAAAACGTCTAGAATGCAGTACAACTAAGCTAAGCATTGCAAAATTGCTCGCGAAAATGTCGAGCAGCCCACATTGGCAATTCCCACGCAGAAGCAACAAATCAACACGATAAACCCGACTAATGCGTTGTATAGATTTAAAATGAAAGCACGTGAAACAAACAGCGATCTACATTGATGGCAATGATTAATTGCATTAAATCGAAGAGCAAATCAAAATGTTTATCAGCGAACAGAGCTGCAACATGCACGCTCGGAGAAACTCGCCTCGGAATGTCGCTTAATCAATGTAATTCAATTAAAAATCTAGGCTGCATTGCGGTTTCGCGCGATTCTCCTACCGAACAATGTTCAGCTCGCTAATTGGAGGTACTAATTGCGGCTGGTGGAGATTATGAGTGCTGCACTCGGACTCATTTGCTTTGCAAACGAGCTACAAGTGCGTAGGCGCTGACCGACCACTTAAATGGCTGCGAAAAACGGCGGAAATTACGATTGGAAATTAACAAAAACGAGTCCACGAGTCCAGACGTGGGAAAGACGCGAATTGTATGTGGACGCAATCGAATACAGCGACGACTTGATAGATTTGCTCGTGAATACTAATTTTCCAGCTCACAGCAGGTTGGCCCCCGCATAATTATTACAATTTCCTGCCTAATTCAAAAGCAAACAGGAATTGGAATGAGGCAAATGGAAAGAAATTCTAGAAAAATAGTCCAAAAATACCTGCCTTGCTGCAAGCAGTAGAAGGGGTAAACAGATATACAGCCATCCCCCAATTTACACCATTTCCCTATACATTGATCCCTACATTTCTACTTACCCCAATATGGGGAGGTATATAACGACATGAGCAAAAACCAAAAGCAATTGTTAATTTCATTACCATTTCGAAGATCTAAAATGGTGCTAACCCGTATGGAGCCTATATAAAGGTAGGCGCCTGGGTGCCACAGAGGTGCCGCGAAACTTTTGATTTCATTATATCTACTCCAGTTTCTCAAAGCGGGTGCCGTGAGCATCCCCCAGGGGTGCCGCGAATCATTTGATTTGATTACATCTACTCAATGCGGTACCAATTTACGTGCCATAAAAGAACAAAATAGAAAAGCAATCGTTTTCAACGAAACCGTATAAAGCGTCATTTAAATAACGTTTGGGGAATTCTACGCAATTCTCGGTATATACGCGTGCAAGATTAGAGTATTTGACGGGTCGTAAATAGTAATAACTCAATCTAGATATTCCTGGTACTATAATGTCGACTCACTGTAACGTCTAATTTTGAGAAAAGCAATGATGTGGTCCATGAGTGCCAAAATGCCGATCAATG
>JAOEHK010069186.1:31317-44263 GCA_025447835.1 Labidoglobus nevermanni | reverse complement strand
GCAAGAGCAACTACAAAGCCTTTTAAAATCGACTTCGGCAAATTCGTTTGCTTTTCAGAATGGAGTTTAAACTATTAAATGCCACTTCTATCAATTATCTGTCGTACTGCCTCACAATTTCCATCATCAATCACATGTGAAAATAATTACACAGAACTATATCCTTCTACTCAGGCAGCATGATTGCTATAATATTTTGTGCAGTAAAACGGGCCAAAAGATCTCATAACAAGCTCCAAAACATTGAAATTCTTACCTCTTGATCTAGTGCAGCCTGCTGGCGATCGTGGGGTAAATGGGTGGGAGCCATTATCGCTCGAAGTTCTTGCTCGACTTGAACGATCTGTTGACGAAGTTGTTGCACTTCCATTTGATAGGTGTCCACCTGATTGATAGCAGATTCTAATTCCTGAGTTTGGTGTTTGATACTGACTTGCAACTCATTCAATTCCGTAATCAACGCGCTGGCGTTTTCCTTCACCCGAGAATTATCCCCGATTCCAGAACGAAAATGCAACTGAAACAAAGTGATCTTATGTAGCATGTAACGGGTTCAATTACTGAGAAAGAATATTTAGCTATAATATACATAAACTAAGGAATAGATAGAACAAGTATATATACCTGGAGCTTCTCCATGGAAAGCGATATCTTGGTTTTCTGAATTTGGATATCCGACTGCATTTTTTCGCGGATTGCGTGTTGGTCACGCAATGGTTTCTTTTTGTTCTGTTGGGAAGCCAATGCACTATTTGTCTTCTCGATCCAGGATCTGACGTCTTTCATCTTCCGCTCACATTGCTCCCATTCTTCCGCTGTTTCTTGCAGTAATGCATGCTTAAAGGCAATTACGTAATGAAATAAATATACAAGTAATGTTATGCTATACCATTTCTAGAATTTGACCTTCCACATACGCCTTGGCTTCTTCGCCATGTTGCATCTTTTTTGGTAGATCACCGACGGAAGTAACCGTAGCAATGTGATCCAGTTCCTTGGCCATGTCACTTAGGTTCCTTGATGCAGTCTTACAAGACTTAACTGCACTATTGTAGTCGTGTGCACTTTGTTTGGCCTCAAGCAGCGTGGTAACAACCAAAGGTTCCTTTAAGAAACCCTTTTTCTCATCGACCCACGTCATCACATTTTGATATAGCGTGAGGAAGCGGTGCCAGGCATCGAGGGTATCGTCAACCTGTTGTTTCCTTTCCACCAGCCAGACTCCAATTTGTTGCAATTGCTCAGAAAGGCTAGTAATGGTGGACTGAACGATTGGACGTTCCTCATCATCTCGAGTCTTATCAATGATGGTCTTTCCGTTCTTGCTCAGTCTGTCTAGTCGATCAGCTACGCTGCTGATTTCATTCTGAATCTGGTTCAGGTGTTCATTGAGCACTTGTGGCTCAATTGATCTATCCTGAACCTTGACCTCAGCCTCGTTGATCCAATTTCTCAAATATTCCACCTCATTCATATATTCCATGCGCACCGTCTTCGCCTTCTTAAATTCACGCTGCTTCTCCTCCATCGCGTTGAGTATACTTTCCGTAAGTAATTCTAAGCTGTTCAATTCCTGCGTTATATCAGACGGCACCAGATCCTGCTTCTTCGTATACTTGTCCTTAGTCTCCACTATGCAGTCACGTGCTCTTTGAAGCGCCTCTTCCGTATCTTCACTAAGTGCGTCTAATAATGCCACAGTTACCTTGGTATTCTCTCCAAACACGTAGAATTCCACTACTTTCTGTTTCAATTGGGTCAACTGAGTACAATGTTCCGCAATGCGTTCCAGAGCTTCATCGATGTCCTTTAGATTGTTGCGATTATTGACTTGTTTGTCATGTAGATTTTCCAATAGCCTGCACAAACGTAAAGAGAATGAATATCAACAAAAGATACTTACAATCGACTGGAGAAAATGTTTTCTGGCCTTTCCAATCCGACGCAAAATGTGGACATTACTTTAATTCGTAAGCGGCGCTACCGAAAGTTATTTTTACATAAATGTGAGCTCCCCGAAAGCTATCCGGAGCCGAAGCAGCACCGAACATCGAAGTGAATTATTTCTAATAATATGGAATGCTCATAGTATTATCCTGTTGAAAAACCTAATTGGTACAATTAAAGCAATGACTGATATTGTCCCTTCTATGAAGCGATCCAATATTAATTTCAATGATGATATAAAGATTGAGATACATAGGTCTTTATGAAACGACTTTAGGTCTGTTATCGATTCGTGTACTTTGTAGGTGTAAGTTTGTACCAGGAGGCTCCAGCCATTCAGTGGGTTTCGTGGTTCATAGTAATACAATAGAATTTGAAATGCCGCACATACTGAGTGAGTGAGTGAGTGGGACAAAAACAGAAAAAGCGTAATACGCGATTAGACACTTTTAGAAATGATTACATCACATTATGATAAATTTAGAACGACTTGAAGTAGTTTGCACTATGTTTCCATCCAATTATAATAAATCTTGCTCCTTTTTTGTATACTTTTGTATTTTAAAATATTGCGCATAATTGGAGTACTCACCTCTCGTAATTGCTGCCCAATGCCCTAAGTCTCTCTTCCAATGCATTTGCTGAAACCTTTGAACATTCTGCCAGGAATTGCAGGACACTCTGTGACATTTCAGAAACTTCATCATACAGGCTCTTTAGGGCGTCGGCTTCCGAATAAAGGTCTTCAATTGCATTCTTGGTAGCAATAACTTGAGGCTTATTGCGTACCACAGTATCGATATGCTTAGTCTTCTCGTCGACGCTATTGAGCACACACTCAAAGTGCTGCCAGCGTCCTTCAAAGATCTCCCAGGCAGTCGCCCGTTTAGTGAGGACCTCCTGTCGCGTTTCCAGATCGTCCACTAGATTATTCCACTCATCACACACTTGGCTACTTTCTGCTTGTATCTTGCGCTTGTTATCTGGGTTCGCTTGTTGGATAATATCGTTAACTTTAGCTTGTAATGCATCGTGAGCGTGGCATTGAGCCTGGAGACGAAAAAATCACGAATAATCACGAAATGTCAATAAAAGCACTATAAAACTCTACTATAAATGATGTCATCCTAAAGTACACTCATTGCTGATATCATCATATTGAGTGGTTCACCTCCCAGCACTACTTAATATATATATAGCACGAAATGCGACTAAATATTGTATCCTTACCTGAACATCATTCAGGGCATGATTGATCTTCTGAATGTTAAAATGTAGTCCAGCTAGAGTGCTGACTGGTTCATCGGTGAATTTCGACCTCGCTATTACTGCCCGGACTTTGTCCAGAATAGCGCAATATTGTTTCCAGAATTCGGTGTCTTGTTCGAGTTGAGCTTTCTGACTTTTCGCCGAGTTGAGCGTGTTCTTAAGCAATTGTGTACATTGTTGCTGTTCTTTACTAAGTTCCTCTTGCTGACTGGGTGTTAAGCTAGGCCAGATCTTATCCGCTGCTTGTTGAATTTTCTGGGACACAAGTTCCTTCATAACGCCTTCGGTGGAGAAGAAGATCTTGTGTTCTTCAAGGTCGGATACTATATTTTCAAAATCAATGCCATCTCGGTTTCCTTGCAAACGGACCTCTGCTTCCTTGACCCAATCAAAGAGTCGATCCTTCAGCTCGTTATACTTGATTCGAAGAGACTTATTATTCTCCAAGTAATTAGTGCGATCATCGAGCTCGCGAGGAATCGAAGTCATTAAGGATTTAGCCTCCGATAACTTTTCTGCTAATGAGCTGGGTAGACTGTCCTCATTCTTAATGGAGTCGTGGACTTTTCTAGCGCGATCCAAGTACTGGTTAACGCTGTTTGCTAATTCTGCATGATTTATTAACTCCTCCGCTACATCCTTTATTTCAATAGTTAGTAAAGGGCGAGACTGTACTGCAGCTTCATTCGAATGCAACCAATCGAGAATTTCATCTAATTCAGCGGAAAGTTTACGATGTTCGGCTGCTGTATTTTCATGTATCTGCTTCTGCATCTCAACGGTCCTGCGAAGATTGGTCAGAGACTGTTTCAGGGATTGTAATTGTTCAGTGATAATATTACGATCTTGAACAGAGCCATCAACTGCGATTTGTTGACCCTTATCCGCGGCAGAGACAAGCATTGCCTCACATGTTTGGATTTTCAAAATGACGTCGTTGTACTTATCGATTTTTTCCTCAATTGTGTCGCCGGAATTCTCAATATCTCGTACGATTTCCGTATATTTTGTAATAAACGTCATAATTTCGGTGATCAGGCCATTGTACTGTTCTCGCAAAAGGAGCAATTGTCTAAGTCGGGAAATCTGACCCTCAATTGTTGTTGTTAATTCATTTTGAAGCGCAATGATACTCGCCAAATCAGCTTTGTTAGCACCAGGCACATCTGATAGCTTCGCTTTATGGGCTTTCAAGTCTTTAAGTATCCGCTCATAAGCTTGCAGTACATTATTTACATCTTCCACCTTAATTCCAATGGGCTTTGCCAGCTCTTTCAATTCGGCTTGGATATTATTCATGAATTGAATACTTTCTTGAATTCTATTCGCTGCTTCTTTTTGTTGTTGAATGCTATGCTGCAAAGTATTGGCTCGATCATCAATGATATCAGCAATACATTTATGCCTGTCCTGCAGGTCCTTAAGAAGTTCCTGCAACTCCAACTTATCGCTGTCCTTGATTGTCGGCAGAATCGTTTTTCCTTGCTCATTCAACTTACAAACATCATCTTCCATTTGCTGGGATTCCTCTTGCAATTTGACGTATTTCGAAAATAGTTCTTCAAGAACTTCCAAATTGGGTGTCCTTAATTCAGTCGAAGTGGCCACTTCCGCTTGTTTCAGCCATTCATTACAAGCATGTAAGGCATCTTCAAACTGTTTCCGTCCACCAAGGAGATCTCTTAGAGCATCAACTTTATTATTCGCATTATGAACAAGCATGGCATATTCTTCTTGTATCTCATGGATCAAATTCTCCAGAGCGGAACGTTCTTCGTCATTGCAGTCCTTTAAGATGCTGTTAGTCAGTCTCAAAAGATCATTAAGATCGCCAGATTTAAATTCATCGAGGTGTTTCTGATACGATTGTCCTTGCGTTAGTTCCTCTTGAACTTTGGCTGCTCTGAGTGGAAGGTAACCGCTTAATTTGCAGATATCACAATTCTTCGTTTTGAGCCATGACCTGGTCTTTTGCAAATTCTCCTCGAAATTCTTTCTGGTATTTAAGGCAGCATTGACACGTTCAATTTCCAGTTTAACTTTACTAGCGAGTTGTTCTTGTTCCAGAGATAGATGCCCCAATAAACCCTCCAACTGGGTTTGTTCAGCTGACTCTAATTCATTGATCATTCCGGTTACCCGCCTTTCAAGTGACTCCTTTAAGAGCGCTTTATTTTCGGCCTCTTTGAGAAGCATCCTCAGAGCACCAAGAGTGTTTTCGGTTTTCTGGCTCTCGAAACCAAGTGGCTGAGGGTGATTCAATTCACCATTGCGCTCCTTACACCAATCTCGCGCCTTTTGAATTTCGTTTCTGGTATCCTCAATGCCATTCTTGATGTTTTCCAGGACCTGTTTCTTCCGCTGCAAACGTTTAGCAATATCAGCATATCTGCGCTCTACTCCTTTCAATTGCTCCTCAACCTGCTCCGAATCTAGATTGTTAACAAATTCAAGAATCTGGGCTGCAAACCGACGAACTTCCCCCACTCTGTTAGGTCCTTGATCGTTAAATTCGTCCTGAAGTTCCGTTATAGCGTTCTGTTTCTGCGCGCACGTAAAGCCGCTTCCCTTGTCCACTCCATCAATTCTCTTGATAAGATTATCAAACCAATTACCGGTTACTTGCACCATCTGACGGTACTCCCCAATTATATTCTGATTACTTCGCTTCTGAGCGATCACATCTGCCAAGTCGCGCTCGAGATTATCGAGCATTCTCTCCAATTCTACGTTCTCGCCATCACCACCTTGAAGGTCATTCTGAAGATGCACTTTTTGCTGCCGTAGGGAGTTCATGAGATCATTCATGGCGTCGAGTTCTTGTGTAGCAGTATCCGCTCGTAGTTTTGTGGGTTTCAGCTTCCAGTCGGTGATTGCAATCTTCTGCCCAGCAATCCAGTCGCGGAGAGCAATGCGTTGTTTGGATTTCTCTTCGAAATCGGAAACCGCTGCAGATAGGTTGCTGAGATGACATTGTATCTAAACGAAAGAATTGAATGTTATACAACTGATTCATTTTTCCGTTGAAGAGTGTCTTACCTGATCGATGAGGTCCTCCAACTTTGCTCGTACTTCAAGTTCGCGCTGAGAAATCGGCTGAGATACCCCATCGTCAATTAGGCTTCCGGGAGTATCTGGCCTACTAATTGATGCGGTCGCTGCTTCGCAAGCCTGTACTGCAACAGCCAGCCGAGACTTCTCTGCTTGTAGTTTACCATGCAAACTCTTCGCTAAATCTAGTTGTTCTTTGGTCTCCTTTAGTGCATCTCGAGGTTTATCCATTTCTGATCGAATTATTGGTTCATAGGATTCTAAGTTTGTCATAATACTTTCCAGCGTATCTTCGTATTCCTTGAACTTGCCCATTGATTCCTGCAATCGCCTTTTGATCTGCATTGCAGTGTTCAATAGGGAGTTGTAACTTTCTTGCATATTGTCAAATTGTTTTTCGATGATATCTTGCAATTCCGGAGTGGATGAGACATAGCGAGCAATTTGCCTTTGCCCATGAGACTTAACGTTATCAAGTGTGGACTGGTACATCTCAATCTCTGCCATAAGCATGTCATGCTGCTGAATTTGTTCCTCAGTTTGTTCCCGATTTGTAATATGCAGAGAATTATGCGCCATCAACTGGAAAGATATCTGGAGCAACCATTTTTCCGTGTCCTGAATACTTTGATGGTAGGAATTATATTCCAGAATTTCATTTTCAAGATCATGCCTTTTCTGATCACACGCTGCTGATATCTTAGCTAATCTTAAACGAAACATAGAAAGCTCTTCCTTTAATTTTGGGTTCTTGCTCCAATCTGAGAGTATTGCACATTCTTGAGCCAGGCTTTCTAGATCTTCATGCAAAGAGACGATTTCGTTTTGAATATTTCTGAACTTCTCAACGTGGGTTTTCATTTCGCTAAATTCGCCTTTGGTGCTAATATTTTCCTTCAGTACCGATTCCTTTTGTGAGAGACAGGTATTTAAACTATTTCTTGAACTGTTATAGTCATCCCATCTTGTAATCCCCGCTTTTAATTCAGCTTGAAGACTTGTCAGGTCTATATTCAGTTGTTCCCAGACGTTTCTCAGATTCGTGACATCATCTCGCAATACATCTTGCTTCTCTATAGCAGCAGTGTTAATGGCTTTCGTAAAGCTTTCCTGAAGGGTATACAAAAGTGCCTGTCCTTCGTGCATATTGGACACAATTGCGCGCAATTTAGACATTTTCTCTTTGAGGACCTTTTCATCCCCATGACCAATGCATTCTTGCATAATAGCATGGACCTTACGCAGCCATAATTCTAGTTCTTTCTTCGCGTTATCAAAGTGGGTAACGTCTAAGAGATTCTTTTCCACTTTGGACACTAAACCCTGGGCATTCGTCAGAAGAGTACTGTAAGCTACCTGCAAGTTTACAGTTTGATCTCGTACCCAACTAAGCGAACTTTGCTCCATTAGCATTTCACAAGCGTCGTTCAGTTGTTCCATTGGCTCTTTACAATTGCTAACTTTATTCGAAAGGTCTTTGCAGCGCTCTAGGTCCTCAGCAGTTTTATGCTCCATTTGCATTTCCTTAATCACGACTTCATCGTATATATTGATTAATTTTTTCATATTATTATACATCTCAGTGTAATTATTCCACGCCTCAATACATTTCTTCAAATTACGTTGAGTGTCCGCACAGATAGCCTGCAATCCTTCCCATTCATTCTTCAATTCGTCTATTTCCATTTTGATCATATCTTGTCCTTCGGAACCAGTATTTTTCATAACAGCAATACTCAATTCAATTGCCTTGTGTACTAATTGATCGCATTCTGGAAACGAATCAAAGATTTTCGTTATTTTCCTTTCTTTATTCTTGATCACTCCTAACTGTTCGTGAAGATCTGTACATTGTTGGGTTTCAACTCTTGTTTTCCGAATCCATTTGTACGCCTCATCGCAAGATGTTTTGTATATCTCATGTTCATCCACATGCGTTTGGAATTGTTGAATGCCATCAGAAACATTTTGCTTCACATTATTGTAATGAGCGAACACTTCCTCATGTTCTTTCTGCATTTTCTGTCCTTTGAGTTTTGATTTCAACTTATCGACTAAATCAATGTGCGCTTCTATTTCTTTCTCGAAATTTCGATATTTTTGCAACTTGGCTCTCTTTTCGCAAAGATCATTTAGATGTTCTCCATCGGGTTGAATTTGAACGTCAATTTCTTGCAGCCAATCTTCAAGCGTTCTGTGAGCTTTTGCAATATCCTCAAGTTGCGTCGCGCAATTCTGGAGTTTACTTCTGATGTCGTTAACATCCTGAAGAAGTTTCTCCATATCTAATTTGAGCGCTTCGGTGTCTTCTTGAATTTTAGCAGCCCCTTTTTGTTCGGTGTTCATAACAACTCGTTCCTTTAGTTCCATTATATACCGAAGCTTGTTCTGACCTTGATCCAACATAGTTCGAATGCTTTTAACAATTTTCAATTTATTGTTCACTTCTGTTAGCGTATTGGGAATTTCAGCGCACACATTCAGTTTATCTTTCGTGCGAAAAATCCAATCTTGGTATTCTTGGGAGAGGGTAGAGTGCTGCTGATGTTCTTGGTAATGTAATTCAAGTCTTCGCATCACTTCTTTCGCCAGTGACAAAAGTGCGTTGTATTTGGTGGTCATTTGGGTTACTACGTTACTAATTCGCGTATCAGCGCAGGTTTCCAAAAGCGTCTGGGCCTCCATATTCAGTTTATCCAACTCTGCTTGCCAATCAAAGAATGTCTGTAATTGAACCTGAAACTGCTCCAATAATACGCGCTTTTCTTCTAGACTATCCTGAAGCTTAGTGTAGGATTGGACAAGTCCCTCAGTTCTCGCAATCCACTCAGAAGCCTCTTGGTAGTGTTCCTCATACTCTGTCCATTTAACAATCCCAATTTCTAATAGGTTTTTACTGCTATTAGTGTCTTCCGTGTAATTGTCGTACGCATCCTGCAAGAGCCCGATCTCCTGTTCAATGATTTCTCTATCTTCTTCTTCGGCGCATTGTATAGCTAAGTCTCCTTGACACAAGGCACTTTCTAGTTTCTTTTCACATTCGGTGACAATTTCATTCATTAGCACCTTTAATTGGGAAAGTTTCGATACCAGAACTTCCTTATCTCCCGTTGGTTCCGAACACTTAGTGAATCGCTCTTTGGATTGACGCATCCATTGCACAAAGTCATTTGCTGCATTGACAAATAAATCAATCATTAGTACCGTCACAATGACAGTAGGATTGAAAAGAATATTATGTACAAGTGTATATTTACACAATTCCTATTAATTTTAATCATATCACCTATTACCAGCAGCGCAAAGAGCGAAGATAAGGCCTCGTTAAAATTTAACAATGACGGAATTGCGGCATCTTCATACCTCTACAATAAGAAGTCGCACAGCCATAAATGGAATCAGGTAGAATTAGTACCGCAACGGCTTCGACAAGTTAAATATGAACTGGGTCGATGGCCGGAGAGTAATGTCCACCTCAAAGGACACAAACATCTATCAACAGGATCAATTCTCAAATCGTTTCAGGATAACGCACAACTGGACGGTGCCTATACAAGCAACTATTATGTAGAAAATACTGATAGCAAGCATCCCCCCATTATGATGAAGAAAATGGGACGCAATAAGATTCTCCTCCGGCCGCGTCCTCATGAATCCGGAAATAAAATCATTGTTCCTATGCATGATTCGATGACAAACAATATTCAGAATTTCAGGATGGATGAGTCGGATGTGGTAAGAATCACACCCCGATCAAATAAGGTCATTTTGAGCAAGGAACACATATCTAAGTGCGTGAAAGATATTCACGACATTCTTACTAGAAACAAGCATATTCCAAGTAACAACCTAATGCGAAATTTACCGACTATAACCGAAATGGGTGAAGGTAGGGAAAGACAGATGAAGCAAATTGCTCCTGAAGAAACTGGTGATTATCTCAAACTGGAATTCCAACCAGACCAATCTCGAGCATTCGTTCAGATTCGAACTAATATGCCTCTAATCAAAGACGTGAAGGAATACGATAGCGCAGGAGGAGCCATGCGTCTTCAGCGCTTTAAAATGAAGCATGAACCTATTTTTAAAGATAATGAAGATTTGGATGATCACAACCCCTATAGTAGTCAAACTAAAACCTCAAATGATGCATTACCAACCACTAATCGAACCACAACTTGTGCTAGCGCGCGAGTCAACTATTTGGGCCAAACGAAGAAACCTTATATCAATCAAGTCAAAAATGTGAAGGATTTAATGGACCTCAGACCTGGTGAGTCACTTTCAATTGATCTTCGTCAGCCACATGACTTTATAGTCAACCCACTTAATAATGAACAATCGGACAACGAAGCCACTACTGACATGCTTCATCTTTTCACATTAGATAATAACTTTCCTGTAAACCAGGACCAATCGGTAATAAGGAATGGCAGATATTTTTGGAGGGACAAATTCAAAGGAAAACATAGAACTTATAACAATAGGTTCAAACATAGAAATAGTGGACCTTCGTCTCATGCAAGAATTAATTCAGAATGCGGCGAATATAAAGCCAGACACTATAATACCCTAAATAATTATAATTCCTATAATAACAACAAACAACGAGAAGATCTGCAACAGAGTATCTCGGATATTAAGCACGTACACACCCCCATAACAGCAACTCGTCCAAGTATATCTAAGCCTTCAAATAAATTCTGGGATATTGATGACCAACAAGCAGAAACCAAACCGTACAATAAGTATAAAAACAATGGATGGGACCCGGACCTACATACACATGTCACAGAATCTGACATTAACCGACCCACTTCGAAATCGATCTACGACCTCAATTTATCAGATGATCACAAAACTATTGACAGGGAACAAAATCCAGTAAGAATGCCTGATGTTGATGCAGAAGACAATGGCGAACAAATAGGGAATTTTTATGAACGAACTCAATCTACTAAAAAGATTAGCACTAAAGAACCATTCACGGGAATAGAAACGAGTTCTGATGATATTCCAGAATTTACAGCAACTGGATCGTTTGAAGCCTCGACCTGGAATTTCGACAAAAAACCTATATCTTCTGGAGAAGAAGTACGAATCAGAAATAGACAAATTGAATCAACTAAAACTTCCAATGAAACAAAGAATAATTATTTGGGACTAGAACGTCGAATAGGAAAGCTTTTTGGGAAAAAACGTAGACAACGTCAGAAGCGTTCTTTAGGTTCTGTATACTTCATTGATGATAAAATTATTCCCAGCACGCATTTTGGCCAGCGGAATGAGCAGACCAAAGAAGTCTTTAAAGACGAGGAGCCAGATGATTCCTACTACTATATTCTGAGACCGTTAAAGAAGCAAAGGACACTTGATTCAAGTATAATCGATAAATACAAATCACGAGATCCGATATATGGACACTCAATAAGAGATGATAATGAAAATATTCATTCATTTTCGAGAACACAAAATTCGGCAAACCAGGAGCTACCAGTTGAAGAAACAAATGCAGCCAAACAGTACCATCAAAAGTTAGTACAACCGCTGATTCACAGGAGTTCGAATGGCGATGAATCAATTTTTCCGTCGCCCTCAACCCTAGCAACAACCTCTCGCGTGTCAGATTTGGCAATTACAATGTTACCTTACAGCACTGAAAAAAATTATCCCAAGAAGCTTCTGACTGTAATCACCACACCCGTGCAGACTATTTCGACATTATCGCCTAGAGAAAATCCAATTACAGACATTACATCCTGTGGGAAGACTCCTTGTCCAAAAACTCCAAAAGTAAATACGGAACTTCCTAGAAGCTCTTCTTGTGCAACTACGGAGTGTCCTACATCGAGTCACGTCGAGGAATTTGTGGATGATGTAAATAGAGACATTGACAAAACAAGTGATAAAGAAGCGGAAATGACACGTTTGAATAATAAGATCAGAGGATTACAATATCAACTACGCGAGGCTCAGGCTGAGACTCGCAATGCGCACTTGGAAGTATTTCAAATGTCAATAAAGGATAAGCAGGAACTCATCCAATTGTTAGAAGATATGGATAAAGTTCTAAAGTCAATCATCGCCTCACAGGGCTACGAGGAAAGCGCAAAGGCTAAGGCGAGACATTTCAGAGACAAGGATAATTTCAATATGTTGGTGGAAGCTTTAAGCGAGGCGGAAACGACCATGAAAGACATGTTGAAAACGCTTCAAAACATCGCGGAAAGTGCTAAGGATCTTCAGCAAGAAACTGACATCGATCTAGAGGAAATGAAAGTAAGACTTGGCTCCTTGAATGGAGAACTAGAAAGACAGCAGAAGCGCATGGAAGATATGGAAAACTGCAGCGAAATTGACACTATCAGCTGTCCCTCGAAATGTTTTAAGAAGCGAAAATTTTCATTTCTTCGTTGGAAACGTAGACTCAAGGAACTTGTAGACAATATCTCACTTTGATTATATTGTATATAAAATAGAGCCGTGACGATATCTACAATGTAATCAGTTTTGTTGAGCTTTTGATAAGGGAGTCAATGATAAAACGACAAGGGAATGCAAAAATACAACACACCCCAGTCACCCTCTTGATTGAGGCTAAACTCTATTTTTCCCGCCATACATGGACAACCAGTTAATTTTCTAACACTTCCTCCTTAACTGGCTTCCATACACCTAA
>JAOEHK010069186.1:0-31217 GCA_025447835.1 Labidoglobus nevermanni | reverse complement strand
CTCTATTTTTCCCGCCATACATGGACAACCAGTTAATTTTCTAACACTTCCTCCTTAACTGGCTTCCATACACCTAACATTTCCCTTAGCCTTACGAAACGGGACAACGGCAGTCGCTTATTAAAGATGTCTGCTTATCGGTCGTTGCAATCTACATGTTGCAGATGGATTTCTCCCCTTTGGAATTTATCTCTGATGAAGTGGTATCACATTTCCACATGCTTTGTTCTTTTGTGAAATTCGGCGTTCTTTGCCAATTTGATAGCAGTATAAATATGTGAGGAACCCTTTCCAAAACTATCTGACTTGCGGCAACGTATTCGGCTTCTGTGGTAGATTGAACCACGCGCCTTTGTTTTTAGCTGGCCTAGGTGACATTGCTATTCAATTTACATAGTAAACCTACCCTAGAACGCCTGGTTTCTTTGTCTCTAGCATAGTCTGCGTCGCTAAACTCATTGAGCTCGACTTGGTACCTAAAAATACGTTTAACAGCCTGTTAATGAGTTTTTCTCAGATCGTTCATATATTCTGCTACCATGCTAACGGCATATGGCCTGGCTGCTACTGTTAGGAACATCAGACTGCCAACGGCTTTACGGTATGGCACCTCGGCATTTACTTTAGGATCATTTTCATCTTTGGAAAGAATCTCTACAGCCAGTGGCCGCGCCTGCTGCCGCACCAGCAGTAACAGGGCATGGAGGCTTTCTCAAGTATGACTAAACCAGGTAGGGTACCTGAAGAACCACGCACGCCACGAATACACGACTTAAAACAGACTACAGAACAGCACGACGCTTTTTACTAAGGTCTCGCCCTCCTATTCTTAAAACATCGTCTCTCACTACAGTGGCAGCGTGTCTGGGCCCATAACCTGTTAACGCGATGCTTTGATAAGGGAAGCAATGATAAAACTAAGGGAATGCAAAAATACAACACATGCCAGTCACGCTCTTGATTGAGGTTAATCTCTACTTTTCCCGCCACAAATGCAACGCAATGGCTTAGTATGCTTCCAACTTATGGCACCCTAGGCAGGAATACCCCGATGCAACACATCGATTGCTTCCACCAGGAGCCAGCCCTGGTTGGCGATGACGGATAATAACTGAGATGTCGAAATGACATCCAAAACTACAGTCAACCCGGCGAGAACTTTTGCTCATCTATTTTCTATTGGCACGCATAATCATTACTGAGTCGATCGTCCCTTTTAAGAAACTACTACGATGAATCCCTTCCACAAGTATCAGAAAAACTGGGCAATCTAAAGAATTGGCTAAGTTTAAAAATGATTTTGCTGAAAAGAATGTCTGCAGTGCATGTTACGATCTTTGTGGTTCTCATAATTAGCGCAATGGCGAAACATATGCAACGACCTAATGCACTGTTTAACTTAATTAACAGCAGTGCTAAATTGCGACACGAATCATCTGACGACAAAGAGAATATATTTACAATCGATCCTCGAATGGCCAATGAGAAAATTAGAAGCTCAGATGACTCAGGAGGGGGCAGTTCTTGCGGAAAGCATCAGAAAAAAACCACCTCCACTTCCACTCACAGCCCCGCCTTTCCAATAAAAGTCGACAGTCCAGTGGAATATTATGATTCAGAAGATACTAAAGCTGCTCTAGCTGCTGAAATGGAAACTTCTACTGAAGAGATGGTCATTGAAGCAACCACTGAGATATCTGAGGATACGGAGCCCGAACCTACAACTACAACTACAACTACAACTACAGCGAAACCACACAAGACGACCACGTCAGAAAGCAAAATTCGACATGAAATAATCGCAGACTTGAAAAAGATTCTAAAGCTGGAGGAGAAATTAGCACATGCACACCGACATCGGCGATTTGAATCCTTAGATTCTCCCAATTACGAGGAAAACGATGATATTGAAGAATCTTAATTATACATTAGCCTGAGTTACTAGTAATATATCACTTACCAGCATCCATAAAGGCCTGATGTTGATCCACAATCTGCTTTTGTTTGGCGTATAGTTCCTTGGCATGTTTCGATAAGGACTCATATTTCGTTGAAATTTCCGATGAAGGTGCTCCCTGCATAAGGTTGTCCGCCTTAGAAGTGACTGACTGGATCATGGGCTCGAAGGAGACAATGTCCTGAACGATGCTATTCGTCTTCCTCAGCGTAGCTTTACGTTCTTCTATAGGTAGTGAACTCAATCCAGTTTGACCCTTTTTGGCGGTGACTTTTTGCTCGCACACTTGTTGCAGTTTGACCTCACGGTCACTGATCCATTGTTGTAATTGCGAGTATGAAGAATCATAATCAGCCCATTGGAGTAGGATGGTCTCTAGGTGAACTTTAGCAGTAGACATTTTCTTGATCAGTTTCTCCCAATCGGATTGAAGTTCTCTCATTTCTGTACTGATCCTCTCACGCCCATCAGACCTGGTATTACGTAGAACTTTCTCTCCACTGTTGATTGCTGCATGCATGAGGTTTTGGCCTTCTTCGCGATTCTCTAGTAACTTCTGCACTTCAATTATTCGATCTTGTAAAGCGTTCTTGCAGGTCGTATTCGAGACTTCTGAACAATTGCGGATAAGTTCCCGTGCATCGTCAATCCACTTGCGAGATTGTAATAGGTACTTTTCGTAATCCTTATGCTGATTGTAGTTGGCTTCCACTTTCTTCAGAACATCCTTCGCAACATTTATTTCACTCTGGTATCGTGAATTCAAAGCTTGTAGTTGATTGTTAACAAACATATCTAAGGGAGAGTTAAGAAATTGCCTCGAGGACTGGTTGAATTGATCGAAATCTGTTTGAATGTCAGCAAGCCTCTTTAAAATATCTTCCAGGTCTTCAACTTGTTTGCCTTTTTCTGCCAGGTTGCTTGATAATGCGATTTTTTGGTTCTTGGTCAAAATTGCTATTTGCTGTAACCAATCGGAGAGGCGTTCGTATTCATCTTTGTATTCTCTCCAGTGTAGAAGCACAACTTCAAGCTTATCTCGTTGCTCTCGAAGGTCTTTAAATAATCGATCGAAGCTTTCTCGTAGCGCTCGAGTTTCATTTTGGATTACTTCTTGTCCCTGAGAATTTGTATTTGGTAGAACCACTTGAGCAGAATGGTTCAGATTGTCTAAGTGGACATCGCCCTGTGCTTGTTTGTTTAATAGAGTGTCCAGGGGCCCAGAAAAGATGTCAACGGTTAATTTTTCGCCAATGGGTTTCTGCTTTATTTGTGGTACCTTCTCCTGGGCCCTTGTCAACCAACGCTGAAACTCCTCATAGCACTCCTTATACGTTTTGTGATCCCGGTACTGCTGCTCCCGAGCATACAATAACTGACAAAGCTGATGAGCTAAATCATCAAACTTGTCCAAATTCTTTTGAGCATCTTGTGCATATTGTCCTTGTTGTTTACTTGTTAGCAATTCCTCAATTTTATTGCGCAGATTGTCTGAATCAATCTTCTCAGCCCGCACCTTTTCCACAACTGCTCGAATGCGATCTAATTGGATCCTTTTTTCTGGAATATTTGATTGTAAAACCGTGAGCTGGTTAAGTTCCGTTTCCATCCACTCAATGGTCGCATTAAGACCTTCCGTCTGATGAGCGAGCCCAGCCCATGTTGATAGACATTCCTCCAACAATGCCCTCGTATCAATCATTTTAGAAGCCAGCAAAGACCAGTGATCTGATAGTTGAGCCAATGTATGATTAATTTCTATGTGTCCTTCTTGTGCTGTGTTCGCCAGTACAATTTGTGCCAATTCAACAAGATTCTGAATCTTGTTAGAGCCTTCTTCTTTAACTAGAATAATATCTTGTAAAATCGCCATTTTCTTTTCAATGTCTTGTTGTGACATGGATCGGACTTCCGCACAGTAATTGATTTTATTACTTATATCGTCTAACCAATCATGGCACCTCTTCACTTTGTCATTGAAGTCTTGGTGGCTTGCTACATACTGAACCCATTTAGATGTTAGTTCCTTGACTTTCTGGTACAATTGATGATATTTAACTCCAATGTCCGAAATATGGGAGCTTCTCCGATTCTGGTCCTTATTAAGAAGTTGCGCTTTTTCAGTGACACTATCAATTTCTAGTTCTTTAGCGCGAACTTCTCCTTGGAGCATTTTCAATGAATTTAGTTGCTCCGTTTTCGTTTCACATGTTGGTTTCAGGTCAATAGAATGCAATTGGTTATCCGTAACGCGTAGCCAACTCATGATGCTTTCTTTGAGTGCTTCAAACTCATTCCATTGTTCAGATTTCGAGTGTAAGGCATTAATCAAAGTGTTTAATGTGGACACCATTGATGACCAATCTTGGATGCAATTGTCGATCATTGCTCTGATTGCTTGGTGGCCACAGTCGCTAGTAGTAGACATAACTTTCTCCCCTATGCTACGAAAGCTCACCAAACGAGTTTCGTCCTCGGGAAGTGAGAACTGTATTGCTCTAAGCCGATCTAAATTGGATTTCAGCGTAATTCTTTCAACATTGGCGTCTCCACAACAAGTTATTGAGTTAGTGATGTCAGCGAACCAGTCTTGAAGGTTTTCGTGTGCCTTGCAGAACTGTTGATGGTCATTTATAATAGTTTCGTACTGGTCGATGAAGCCATTGGCGCGTTTTAGTAAAGTAACGTGTTGTTCGGTTATAAATCTTATTTGAGCCTTTGTTTTATCGTTCAAGTCCGGAAGGGAATTTACATGATGTTTCAGATCCATTAAATTCTCTTGGTGACTTTTAATTTCATGGGCAGCAGTACGATATACTTGTAACTGTGCCCGCTTCTCATCCAAGGTTGCTTTGAGTTCCATATCCATGGGTAGTAACTTGAAGATATCCTTAAGCCAACTCTTTGTTGCATCTAGACATTCCTCGAAAGTGGTCCATTTGTCCAGTTTTGTTTTAAGGTCTCTATCAGCACTAGCAATTCCATCGAATAGTTCTTCAAACATTTGTTGCAGCTCTTGAATTTGATGACTGATGATGTCTCGACCTTCAGTCCCTGTATTCTGGTATAATTTTTCTCCTAGTTCGATAGTAGTGTTCAGAAGAGACGAAGCACTCGTCTGTTGCATTAGGAGTTCTTCTAAGATCTTCATTTGGGCAGTAATCGCTATTTTAGTTCCTGTTTTTGCGTCCTCTTGACATTGGATAAACCTAGCGCGTCCCGCAGCGATCCAGTCACTACACTGACGATATTTCTCATTGTAAACTTTGTGGTCTGTAACGGCTTGTTCACATTTCTTGACAATTTCCTTGCCAGTATTTTCAATACTCTTGAATCTTGAAGTGACCTGCTGGACACTGACTGATAGTCTTGAATCTCTGCTACTATCCCCCAATTCCTGAGACTCATCGCTAAGCTTGTCATAGTCGGTCTCATTTTGTCTCAAACTAACCAGGAAGTTCTGTAAACAGAACATTGAATCATTGGCAGAATATATGTGGGAATTCTAAGACAATTTTGCACTGCTTTATGCTACAAATTTACTCAAGCAACATTCTGACATCAATCTTACTTTATTTAAGCGATCTGATAACGCGGTGAATGCTTTGAAGTCATCGTGTCGTGCATCGACGATTTTACAAAAGTCCTAATCAACATTTCAAGCACAAATAATGCTCAAAACTTCAATCTAAAAGATACCAGTAACACAAAACATCTCTTACCTGAAATCTGCCCAACTGCTCTTCTTTCTCCTCCTCTGTGTTCTTGAGACCGTACGTCTTTAGGATAATTTCCGCCTCGGACAACCAAGCCAGAAGGCGGTCCATTGTTGTATCATATTCATTCCATTGATTAAGCCGTTCCTTTATTCGTCGATAAACTTCATTCAAGGATGTTGCGAATTTACCCATATCAAAGGTCAAATTAGATACATCCTTCTTCATGCTTTCCTTTGCTCTTGCTGGAAGAATAGTACCCTTGATCTCGATATGTTTCTCCAGTTCACTTAAGCGCATTTCGCCTTCTGGTAGCTGATCTTTGATCTCGCTCAGTTTCCTCAATCGCTCTTCCAACATTGATTTACTTCCATTGGAATCAGAATAGCTTTCTAGTTTATCCCAAAGGTTCTTCTGGTAGTCCTGCTGCATTTTCTGGTTATCATAGAATTGCTGATATACATCTAGGCAATTTTCCAATTGCTTGATAACATCTTGGGAATGCTTCAATAAATTTTGGTACCGATCATTAATGTTATTAATAGTTTCTTCTACTTCGGAAGCTCTTCCCTTATTAATGGTCAAGTCCACAACATTTTGCGCTGTTTGCTTAACATCATTGATAACACGTTTGTGGCTGAGGATCTCTTGTAGAATCGTTTTGTATTTCAACAGTTTTGCGCGAACTTCTTGTACACTGATCCAGGAGGCAGGATCCACTTGCATGATTTTTTCCATTGCATCCAACCATGAAAGAAGTTGCTGTGAGTTGTCCTGGTAGGAAACCAATTGCAACGTTTTGCTTTCCATCAACTTCTGCTGCTCCTTCACTCCTTCGTCCAATTTTTCCCATCGTTCCCTTATGTCTTTCAATTCATTTCGAATTATTTCTCGACCTTGCGTAGCAGTATCCGGGAAGAGCTTCTCTCCAATAAGTATTAGATTATTGATCTTTGATTCGCCTTTCTCTTTCTCGGTTAACAATAGCTGAATGTTATTGGTGGTGGTCTCCAAGTTTTCACTAATATCGTGTAGTTTCAACTGCGTTAATTGATCCTCCAATGACGTTAACCATGATGAGGTTTCCAAAAGCTTGCCGTGGTAAAGTTGATGGTCGTCGATCATATTTGACCATCTATTAAAAATATCTTTTGCAAGGGACAAGAGTGACTGGTAGCGAGTAGAAATATTCGAAATTAAAGGCTTGAGGCGAGAGGACATACTTGATTGCAAAAGCGCGTGACCCTTGTCCACACATTCATCAACTATCTTTTCTTTAGCGACAATTTCATCCCTATTGCTTGCAATCTTCCCTAACTGTTCTAGTTTATCGGTGAGCGTAATCTGCAAAGGATGGTCTCGAATTAATGTCTCACTAGATTTAAGCCAATTATTAAGATCATCTAGTTCCGTTTCAAGTTGGCTCCATTGGGACAACGCAGCAGTTTGTTTTTCAATGGCATTATGAACGTTGTCCACGTGTGTTATCCAAAGAGATTTCAGAGTCTGCATTTCATCTTCGCAGAACTTAATTCCTTTAATAGTAGTGCTAGGCTTCATAATTCCAATTTGATTTTCGATTCCCTCAAGCAGTTCGTCAGCTTCATTTGCTTTGAGTTTGTTGAGGGCACCTATTCTTCGAGTGGCATCAGCCTTCTCTCCAGTTATTTCCCCTAATTCCCGCAATTTGTTGCTTTGCTCCTGTAGCCAATCTTTAAATCCGCTGATAAGTTGATTATACTGATTATGCTTCTCAACGCAGTCATCCAGGTTCTGCAATAAATCCTCGGACTTGGCAACTATGTTCTGGAACAATTGTCTAATAGACTGCAGATACTTGTTCAAGGACTTGTCCTGCGTAGCGTCTACGAGTTGCTGCGCTTTCTCGCATACAATCTCTACCATTTGCTGATGGGACATGATCTCTTGATGCATAATCTTATGGTTCTGTAACTGAGCCCGCTTCTCCTGTAACGTTGTCTTTAATTCAGTATGCGCTTCCATGGCCTGTTCTACATCCTTCAGCCACTTAGTTAATTGTTCTTGTGCGCTTGTAAAATCTGCGAATTGTAGAAGACATTGTTCCAGCTTCGCCAATGCATTTTGTAGGTCATCGCCAAAACATTCCCAGATAGTACGAAGGTTGCGCAATTGTTGTCTTATAATCTCACGGCCATCGGGTGCTGTATGAGGATATAGCTTCTCTCCTGCTTCCAGTAAATCATCAAATGTGCCCGTTTTCTGCACCTTGACTTCGTGTATTTGCTTAATCTGACTTTGGCGGACTTGGAGGACCTTTAAATCTCCAACAATGTGTGTCATTTCGGATAATTCGCTACCCATTTCCGTCAGCCAATGGACAAATTCCTGATACTGTTCATTAAAGGTTTTGTGTTCGTTGTATAGTTCTTCATATCTAGTAATACCTTCTTTCAATACATTCTTCAGGGAAGTGTATTTCGATAGCAAATGAGATAACTTAGCTTGTAATTGAGAATCGGTATCTGGGCTATTTAAGAGTTCGGATGCATTCTCAAATTCAGTATTTTTCTGAATAATCTCTTGTTCGAGTTGCTGCAACTTAATCCAGTAATTTTTTTTCATCGCTTCGCTATTTTTAAGACTTTGATCTTTGATTTGCGTTTCCATCTGCTTCAACCACAGATCTAGTCCTGCCAGTATTGCTGCGAATTCCGCATATTTATTATAAATCTCATTAAGTCTTTCTTGCGTGTCTTTACACATCCATAAGAATTTATTCCAGTTACTTTCTTGTTCATGGAATCCTTGTAATAATGGTGGATGGCCTTCTGGAGCAGTCTGCTCCAAAACCTGATCAAGTTGTAGTTTACAAGAAGATATTATTTTGTCGCCATCTTGTTTTTGTCCTAAAAGATGCTCCACAATTGCCAGACGGGAATCGGCAGGTTCTGTTGAACTTTCATCAACCAGAAGGGCTGCTTCTGATGTTAGAGCGCTCAGCCAATCTCTGCATTTTTCGAGGACTTGCATATAATTCTCGTGGGCTAACACATACCCTTGCCACGTTTTTACCCTCTCATGTACTTGTTCCTGGTAACGATTATAGGATTCCAATAGGTTCTTCAATTTATCATCTCCATCGCCTTCGGGTAAACTATTCATCTTCTCAGTTAATTGTTGCAGAATGTTCTTGTGCAAGGTGATGTCATTAGCCAAGGTTTTATATTTGTGCAATGATGCCTTCTTCTCCGGAAGAGTCGAATCCAACTTATTTTCATCAAATTTTTCTTTGGAATCTTCGATCCATATTGTTAGTTGCTTGAATGAATCGTCAATAGAATGTCTTTGCATCAGCGTGTTCTCAACCTGCTTATGGATTGAACTCACTTCATTAGTAAGTTTCTCAAATTGTTCTCTAAGTTTTCTGAGCTCCGCTCGAATTGCGTCTCGATTTTCGGCGGTTACACCCGAGAACATTGCTTCTCCATGTTCAACTGCTTCGTTTAGAAGTAACTGACCGCGTTCCCTTTGGGCAACGAATTGTTTAAGGTCTTCTAGGGTTGCTTCATTCGGTTTGCTATTTTTCAGTTGCAAAAGTTGTTCCTGTGCGTCAACAAGCCATTTATCGAGTTCTTTAACACTTTCCGCTAAAAGTTTCTTGTAACCGTTCAATTCATTCAGTTTATCGATGTATTGGACCAGAAACTTGGCTACGGACTGCTGCCGCATGTTCAAATGCTGCACAAATTGACTAATTCTAGACTCTGGCATTTCTTTTGTTATTTCTTCACTTATTTGAGACAATGTTTGTAAATTGCTTGCCTCCTCGACCACAATTTGATGCAACTTGCAGACATCTTCAATTTTGTTGTCGATGTTATCAATGTTAACTTGCGGTAAGCAGTCTTGTCGTATTTTATTCTCGATATCTTTTAAATAGTTTGAAATTTCTTCAGAAAGATTCTCATAGGTCTTGTATAGAGCAATATTCTTCTCTAGCGTGCTTCTTGTTGAATTGTAATTTTCTTGGAGATCTTTTAGATCCAATAAGATATTATCCTTTTCAGCGTTGAGCAGTTTCTTTGTTTCTGACAATTCCACGCTATCGAGAATCTTCAAGGACTGTTCCAATTCCAGTTTCCTCGAGTTGCAGTCTTGGAGCGCCTTTTCGATGGGTAGTAATGTGTTCAACTTTACCTCGAGGTTGTATTTATCACTTGTATAATCAGGGATGCACCAAACGACCTTTTCCTTCAGTCCCTGGATTAGCCTTTGTAGACCAGAGAACTTATCGCTGTGAGATTTCCTCAGGAAAGCTAGCAAGGAATCTTCAATTTTGGTAGAATGAGATAGCACCGTATCATAACGCGTCCTTAATGTGTGGTATTCTGTTGGAAGAGATCCGATATTGGGATATGATGCCGAAAGTTCCTTAACGTCGTGATCGATTTGTTTGATGCCAATTTCACAGTTGGTTAATGAATTTTTAAGCTCTTTCAGCTTAAGTAATCGCTTCAGAACTTCGGTATTTTCTCCAGAAAGATCATCGCATGTCATTATATTCTCCCTTAGTAGGGACACTGTGCTCGTGCACGTCCTCAAAGCATCACGAATAGAATTCTCTTTCTTACCGAAGTTATCAATGACTAGTTTCAGAGCTTCTGCGGAATTTGCCACTTCATCAAATTGCTCATCAAAGCTCTGAATCAACGCTTGAATACTGGGTATTTCCGCGTCATCACATAGTTTGACTAATTGCTGGTATTTTAGGGACACATTTTGCTTTACACTTAGATACGAGGGTAACTCTTCCCTATACTTGGTCAGCTTTGCATAAGCTACCTCAAGTTCATTGGGTTTATCCATAGCTAGCGATAGAGCAAGCATTTGTTCATTTAGCCACGCCAATATTTTGGATTTACTATCGTCCAGGTTCTTCCATATAATTGCTTGGGATTCAGTGGTTTGTACCAGTGAATTTAAAAATTCATTGGCTTCTGAATATATTTGATGGATCGCCATAAGCTCATTCCGAATACTAGCTGCCATTCCTTTGATGTCAATCGATTTTTTATGGAGATTATCTCCTCTAATATCCATTTTATCCAAGGAGGTTTTTACCCTCTTCAATGCTTCCACAGCTTTCTTAGCCTTTTCTGCATTAACATTCGCTTGAATCGAATCGTTGGGCGTTTCCAATGATATCTGTCGGATTTTATTAAGTTCACTGCCCAAGCTTGCTTTAAGGTCTTTAAAATCGTTATAAGCAGAAATTGTATTCGAATATTTCAATTTTTGCTCGCACAGGTCTTCGTGTAGTTTATCCCATCCAGTCTCGATAGTTGTGAGAATATTTTGGATAATTGTAACGTTCTGAATATCTTGTTTCATAAGATGTTGTCCTTCTAGTTCCAAATTCTGCCTCAAGTCAGACGTCTGAGCGTGCAAACTGAGTAAATGATTGATTTCATTGATGACTGATTGCAGATCATCCGGTTTAGTAATATTGATATCAATAATATTTAGTTTCTCTGTGATTTCGTCGCGCATGTTGTTGACCTTCTTTTGGATCTCATCAAATTGATTCCAGTGTTGTTGTAGTTGTTGCAAACTTTCCAGTTTCTCGGAAAGTTTGTTTCTGTATCTTAGGACCTTATGTTCTACATCGGTGATCAGACCATGAGCAGTCGTGGGCGAATCATTCTCGTCTAGAATTGTTACAACTATTTTTTTATCAATTTGAATTGCTGTTTGTTTCCAAACTGTTAGTTTGTTTGCTATTAGCTCAATATCAGAATTGAGGCGTTGGAGTTCTTCGGGATTTGTTTTCTGGGATTCAATTTGGAAGTCGATATGGATGAGTTGCTGTTCAGTGTCATGACACCAGTTCAACAACTCATTCCATTTCTCCAATGCACTCTTTTTTTGGGCCAGCGAGGTTTCGATGCCTTTGTAATCGTTGACGATCTCTGAATATTCCTCGTTCTCTGCTGTGGACGCCATTAAATTGATCCGCTTAATGTCTTCGTAGAGGGAGTTGAAATTGGGTTGTTTGTCAGCAAATTCTTGCATCATAGCATGAACACTATTCAACGCAATATCGACTTTATCGGCTTTAACTGCATCAATCTTGGCTACGTCCGCTGTTAATCCATTAACCCAATTAGAAAATTCTGCAATTCTAGCTTGGAACTCATGACGTGCCAAAATTGCGTCGGATACATCGTTTATTTTCGCTCTGGTTGCATCCACTAATTGAGTCAGACCGCTTTTCAATTCCTGCACGCGATTTTTAATGAGGACAATGCCTTCTGGGGCGAAACCATACACCAACAAATCAACATTTTCGTTAAGTCCAATGAGTTTTGTGTGTTGTTCGCTGACCTCATTATTCAGTGTCTTCAATTTTACAAGCTCCTCTTCGAGTTTGTGTACATCGGGTGTACTGATTGTTTTCTGAACGATAATCTTTCGTTTTTCGTGAATCCATGACTCCAGGCTTTTAGCATTTTCATCAAAATCATTCCAGTTACATATCAGTTTATCGAATCTTGCGGCCTGTTCAGCTGTGGCACTTTGGATACTCATAATTCGGGATTTCATTGCGTCTACTTCGTCGGGAGCATTAGTTCTCGATACAAGTTCATGGGAAATAGCAATGACGCCTTGTAACTTCTTCAGATTTAAAGCTACATCCCCCGCAAATTGGTTGCTTTGTCCTTGCATTTCAATGGCTTCCTCGATACTGACTGGCTTTTGAGGAGCCATTCCTAATTTGATCTCTGCTTGTGTGACCCATGGTTGGATTTCGTGCATACTGCTTTGGTACTTTTGCCATGTAGACAAGTCTTTGCTAACTAACGCAGCCTGACTTTCCACGTTTCCTTTGATCACTCCAAACTTCTCCTGTAAAGACACGACGTCAGCTCGCATCCGTTGAGCTTCCTGGTTCACTTCATTATCGGGCAACCAGGTCATGGTATCAGTACCTAAAGAATCCAGTAAATTGATCTTGTGAATCATTTCCTTTTGAAGCAATTGAGTTTTGGCTACTTTATCCTCCGGAGCAATGTTCTCTTCATACGTAGCGCTTAACATTTGTGGGGCCCTTTGCGTTGTCCAGTGTTTTAGGTCGTTTAAATTCTTTTGTAAGCTCATCCATTTCTTATTAAAGTCCTCTAGGAATACGACGCGTTCTTGAATACTTTCTACAGTTGTAGTATACTTCGTTTCGATTGTGGTAATCTCTTTCTTCAGTTCTAAGGTTTGACATTCTGGAAGAATATGTGCGAACTTATCGCAGAGGTCTCGTAGTTTCCTAAGCAATTCTTCGGTCGTTTCACGCAAATGAATTGCCATTTCTTGCTTAGCTTGAATTTCGGACACTAAGTTGGAAGAGTCGTAATGGCCAGGTTGAATTCGGTTTAATTCCGCCTCAGCCTTTGCTAATAGCTCCAGTATTTCATTCTTTTGCTGGTTGTAGTTTGTATATAAACTTTGCGTATCCTTTAAGCGCTTCAATGTATTAGAAGTTTCATCAAAAGTCTCATTCCACCCAACTTCCAAGTTCTTCACTTCATCTTTCATAAAAACTGGAGCATTCACATCTTTAGCCAACTCTTTACCACGTTGAAGCATGGACATGATATTTGGCCTCTGCAGATCAAGCTGAACAATCGCAGTTTCTTGTTGCTTCACTAAACTATCGATGGCTTCCAGGCTTTCGATTGGTGATTGTTCAATGGATCGATGTTTGACATTTTTCAGAAGCAGACACACTTCCCGGACCTCGCGACGGTACGTATAGCATTTAGACAGCACGTCGGTCTTGACCATTGTTATCTCCAAGGTAGGAATGAGATTTTTATAGCGCGCTATAAGGACTTCTAACTTGCTCTGTTCCGTAACAGCTTGGTTCTTCGGACAATGTGACGTAAGGCAATCGAGAGTCTGAACCAACCACTTCATATCTTCGCGTTTAGAATCCGCTTCTTTGCAAATGTTCTGAATAGCAGAGAAAGGCAATGAATTTAGGTTTCATCTGCAGCGATTGCTAATATTCATTTACCATGAGTTTCTTTAACTAGCAGCGTGAACATTGCAATTTGGTAATTGTTTTTAGTCGCAATTTAACTACATAAAGATGTTTGTAACTTACCTGGAACACGGCTTTTTCCCTTTCGAAGTCTTCGATGTTATTGACGTCGTTCAAGATGTTTTTCAACATAGAGTCTACGTGATTCATCCATTGCACCATGGCACTGAACTTTCCCTGGTATTCATTCCATTTTTCCGGCACTTGATCTAATTGAATCTTTAAAGCTTCTGCTTTGGCATTGACGTTCTTCCAGATACAAACGGCTTTCTCATATGCATCTGAGAGGATTGTGTCATCCGGACGCAACTTTGTGTAAGTGTTCATTATTTTCTCCAAGTTTCCAATGCATTTAAAAGCTTCATTCATAACGCCGGCTTTAGGCGCGAAGAACTTGTTGTGCTTTATGAGAATGCCTTCAGCATTTTCTTGAATATTAAACGCATGCTGCTCATAACTCAATTCATTCTCAATCTGCTTGATGTAGTAGTTGAATGAGGTCTCGTCCAAGCGGAACTCTAAGCGCATGAGGTGCAAGGGAGCAAATGACAAAATTTCCCGCCATTTATTTTGTAGCTTATGCACTGATTGAATAATGGGCTTGTGTTGGTCGGATGGAAGACTATTGCATAGGTCTTGGGCACTCTGAGTGAGATCGTGGATCCATCGCTCACTCACACGTTCGAAGAAGTTTTTATGCAGCTCCACGGCGTGTTTCGAATCAATATGTTTCTCAGAAATGTGCGCATCAGCCTTATTCAGCCAATCCGAGATTACTCTTTCGCATTCAGTAAAATTGAACCAGCAGCGAATGGCCTCCTGCAATTTTTGATCCCAAGCATGAGCATTTTCAACAACGTATTCAAATCGTTCGTTGAGTTGCTGCATTTTCGCATTTATATCCGCTGTATCTAAGTTTCCCTGCTGGTTGGTACTCTTCACGATTGTTTTTAGAACATTATTTTTACTATCGAGCATCGATTTGTAATACAAGCTCTTCATAAAGAATTGCTTATGATTATCAAGTTGTCGGTGTAGGGATTCTCTGTCATCCACCAGTGTGAGCTGGCCCAACTGTTCCTCTGCAGCATCCAGCCAAGCATTAATTTCAACTTGTCCTGATTCTAGACTTTGTTGCTGGACTAGTAACTGATTGAATAAGTTAATCTGCATTGGAATAAGAGCCCGTATTTTGACCAGTTCTTCCTTTTCCTGTTTGAGGGTAGCCATCATCTTGTCTACTTCATCGCGACTGATTTCTTGTATAAGAAGTTGAAACAGTTTTGAAACATCTTTGAGCTGTGTCTCAGTGTGTTCCACTTCCCCTTGCAGCTGAATAAGATTACTTAGATGTTCCTGAATCTTTTGAGTTGAAGCCAATTGCTTGTTTTCTATAGCATCTTGAGCTTTACCTAACCACCGAGCGATTTGTTCAACCCCATTTCGAAAATCTTTACGATTTCGCAATATATCTCCTGCATGGCTATACTGGGCTGCCTGAGGGTATATTTTATCCCAGCGCATTGTCATCAGTTGATGTTGATCTCGCAAGTCCTTAGCAATTTTGTCCTCGCATGTAGCGATGAGGAAACTAACTGTATCGCTTAAAACTTGATAATTGTCCCTCCACACACTGATGTCCTGGAAGAACTCCATTTTCTCCTCTTCGCTTTTCTTGGCGGCTGGCTCGGCTTTATCCAGCCATTGCTCAAATGTAGCAGAAAGCGAATCCCAACGGGCCCAGTGCGTACGCACTTCCTCAAGCATGCTCTGAACACATCGCAACTCCATAGACACTCTTTTCCATCGTTCGCCTATGTCTGTAATGAATTTATCAGTATCGTACTTTTCGTTTTTGTCAATATTTCCATCACGTTTGTACTCATCAACAATCGCTTGCATATCAATATAGGCTTTGCTGAACTCTTGGAAAACATGGTTCTTAGATACGAAATTCCTATATTGTTCCAGCAATAGAATGACTTTATCCTGTTTGCCATACTTCGCTGTCCACGACTTCAACTTCGATTCCGTGAGTTGCAGGAACGCAATAAGGCAACATTTGTGTTCCAGATACTTCAATCTAATCTGTCTCTGCGTAGCTTTAGGCCCAATATCCTTCAATCTTTGCGCGAGGTTGTTAAATTGAACCGACGCCACATCCTTGGCTAAGGCACTTCGGCATGCCTCCCGAAATTTCGCTTCGATGGCAGGCAAATCAGCAAAGAATGCTTTGTGCTCCTCCAATTTCTGACTAATTATAGAGGCAGCCTCCTCATTCATGCTTTTTGGTAACTCATCATCGTAGATTAGTATTTCGGCTTTAGCAAGCCATGATCCTACTTGTCCCAAGTCGTCGGCAAGATTCGAGTCCAGTATCCATAACCAGTACCTTACTTGCTTCTCTAGGAGGTTCCACAGGTGGCAAATTTCAGACCACGATTCTTTTGTTATCGAAATAATGCTTTGGGATTCTATTAAGTTCTTCAGCTTATTGTAAACAAGTTGTTTATCGTCCACATCCTGTTTGAAGGTCAAGTAATCATTGAAATCTTTAGATAATCCATTTGTCTGCTTCAAGTGCTCCAGAAACTGAGTGGTCTTCTGCAGCCATAAGAGCAAATCGCAGTATTCTTCTTCTGCTGCTGCTATAGCATCCGGCTTCGTATTCTTGGGCTCCGGGTATTTATGCAGAAACTGCGCTACATATGTCATTATGGAGCGTTCGTCCGGTTTCTCAACGTCGACGTCTTCCGGGTCTAATAGTCTCGTGATGCCGAGTTCAGTCTCCGCCACATCGAAAGCAGTTCTCAATCGGCAATGATTCGATTTGCTTTTCAATTCTGCTAAATTTACCAGATTGGCTTTGATGGCGTCAATGATTGCAAGGAAAGCCACACCATCACGCCAACTGGACCCAAAGTCTTTGACCTCTATCCCACAGTCACTGGAATAGTGTGTTTGTGAGTTGACTGCTATACTAAATGATCTAATTTACGTACCTGGGGATTGCATTCGATACCCATTGCAGTAAGGTTTTGCGGGCACCCAATTTCCATTTCTCCCTCGAGGCGGATGATGTAGTTCCAGAACTTTCCAAGCTCGATGAGCTTCCGTATTTCGCAAGGTATTCCAAGGCTCTGGAGTTTTCTTCGATCTGCAAATGGTATAAAGACCAATGCTAGATACCAGGAGTTATTTAAATGTAGATTCTACATAGATTAATGAGTTGGTAACCACAAGCAGAAATGGTTATTGATTTATTAGCAGTTATTGATTAGGGCACTCACCGCAATCCAATAAAAATTCCTTCGACGCAGCTTTTAACATGCGTAAATTCAGTCACCATCAGATCACGAATTCCATGTTAATAATTGTAAAAATAATGAGTAATTGAAAGTTTCCTATTTAGAAATCTACGTTCTTCATGCAATTCTATGGCAAGCAGTAACTATAAGAACATATTATGCATTAGGGGTACCTGGAAGTATAGGATAATAGTCCAAATGAGGCCTAGAACAATCGGGGGTCGGCCATCCACTAGATCGCTGGCATTAATGTTGACCAACTTAATTCGTTTTCCGGTTAAGAATTTCAGCGCAGTGTTTATGTTACTTAGGAAGTGCGGGCGACGGAGAACTCTGCCTCTCTCCACGGGCTAAAGTTTATTGAAAATAATTCACTGCCCCTTTTGGGCAACCACAAAGCTTACCAGTTTCTCGCCAGACAGCACTTCCAGAAGCGCAAGAAGATTGGTACCATCTTTAAGATCATCGATCAAATCCACAATTCTAAGCGGTGGAAGTCGCTGTAAAGAAACCACAATTTTTCATTGAGAATTGTGGCGACTGGAGCAGAATTCGCTTTAGGATATGTTGAAGGAATGAGCTGCAAACCTGTTCGGCACGCATCAGTGAACTATGAACTTCCGGAACTTCCGATGGCGAACGAGTTGCGGCAATTAAGACTTACGGCAAGCAGTACCATGCACGAAATCGTTTGCTTTCAGGACCATCGCCAGGGTATAAATCTCGCAAGGAATTTGCCAGCTACAGGTATCTCAGGATTGAACTGAGGTAGAATTTATTGTTGACAACGAACATTCCTGCAGGAACGAAACCTTTCCTCTGTTGTCTTTTATTTAGATTACCTTAGATAAGTACGAATTGATCCAGTTGACAAAAGTTTTCTTTTGGACGCGCTCCTGTTCATCTGGAAAAATGGAATGGAGTATTGATAGAGTATTTAATTTAATCAGTCAGAACGTTTAAATCGATGTAATATTCAATGAAATTAAATGAAGACCACGAGAGGAATGAACAGAAATGGCACTAGGAATCATTAGCGAATACAAAGAACACTGGGAAACTCCAGGAAATAGGGCTGAAATGTCTGAAAGAAGGCTCTGCATCAAAAATTCAAATATTATTTATTCCAAATAATATCTATGCATAAATATTCTTCAATATTATTAATAATAATAATTATGGCACGTGTTGCGAATGCCAAGTGTTCTATAATTAAAATACTGTGATCGTTATCTCTGAAGAATTCCTTCATTTACGTAATTTCGGGCACATAAATACTTGAAACTTTTATAGCGCTTCGACAAATTCTCATTCTTTAGAGCCTCATACCCGAAAATCAAATTCTTGTGTTTTACTACAGGGCCATAAAGCAGAATAATATGCCTGTCCCAGCCATTAAAGCTTCAATAATAGCTAAATAATAGAGGGAACACGGAAACTGGCGACATCGCAAACTATCATGGCATAATATCCCACTTGTTCTGTCCTCGAATCAAATGTCCCATGTCTTATTACGTTCACATTTTATTATATCACTATATTATCATATTTATTATGCCATAATTAAGGACAATATTCCGCTCTTACTTCTTTAATATAAAAACAGGTTTTCGATTGTGAAATTTTTCGTTGCCTTGGCGGTAAAATTTAGTTTAGAACATTGGATTATTTTTGATATTAAATGTTACCTCAATTTACGGTGGATTCTACTCATTTTGCTTTAAAACAACAGTAGCGTAGAGTGGGGGTAAGGTGGGGCCGTACTGGACGGCACATTTAGAGGGCGGCAAAATGTTACTAATTGGTGTATACATAAGATACAGTTCATAGGTGGAACATACCCCTAGACATTGCTGGCGGACAAATGAAAGGAGCTCCGGGTATTCCCTGTGCTTGTCCGTCACTTGGGCAGTAACTTTTTAAATTTCATACAGAGTTTACATGGAAATAACTTATTTAAGGGCGGCAAAATTTTCTGCCGCACCGGGTGGTACACGCTACGCTACTGGGAATAGATACTCAAGCAAAATGGATAAAAACGTTTACGAAGTTTAAAATAAACCCGGAACTTGGTCGCATTTCCACGGAATTTTAGTTTCTAAAATGTTGTTTATTTGCGTTTTTACGAAAATTATGATGCATTTCACTGAAAATAAACATTTGCATTTATATTTCTTCGTCTAATATAAATTAAATATAGGGTTTCTGCAATATGGATGCACAAATTACCAAAAATCATGTAAGTACGAATACGTATACTTTTTCCATCTCTATTTATAGCTCATAGCGTTCGATTTGCCCTAGACACTTCACCAGTGATCAAGAAAATGAATATAATATATATTTCACCCTTAGTTGAGACCTTAGTTGGACAGCAATCAATACTTGAAAACTGAAAATATCCATTTTCTTGAAACTGATTCCAGTTGGCAGCTTTCTTATCTTATCTCCTAAACAGCAATTCTATTTATAAATCTGTGTATTCTATATATGTATTTCATATATAATCCTAGTAACAATGGATTTGGATAACGTAATGGCCTCTGTGTCAACATATGTCGTAGTTTAATGGGTTTTATTTAAATTGACCCAACATATATTTATTCGGATACATGAATAAAGTTTACGAATTACACTTGAATTTAGTGCTACAATCAGTAACATAGCGTGGGGGGTACGGTGGGTGGACCACACTGGGCGGCACATTTAGAGGGCTGCAAAATGTTAATAATTGGTGTGATTCAGTTCAGAGGTGGATAGAGGTGGTACACAAGTAGTAATAGAGGTACCTTTCTCGATTTTTTCCAATTTTACATGGCAATAACGTATTTAGGGGACGGCAAAATGTTCCTCTGCATCGGGTAGCAAAAATCACGTTTCGTCACTGGTTACAACTTTCTAGCTACGTAAATCCCTGCTTATGACCATGATTTTATTAAAAGTAGTAACAATTCAAGCAAACGCAATTAAACTGCAAATCTGTTATACCAGGAACAAGTCTTCAAAAGCATCCTACCCCTGAGGTCCTATAACTCTTGGCGGCAATGTTTTTATAAGAAAAAAAATCGAACCACGTGGCTTGGCAAGGTAGAACGCAAACTATTAGCAAGTCGACATGAACTGCGCAGTTAGGTGTAAAACTAGATATGTAGTCGACAATTTTTTTCGAAATGTCAAAGCTTGTTTGCAACCGAATGGATATTTGCATTCCTCTAATATGCGATGACAGAACGGCTGACATCACCATCGGGACATGTCTAAACAAAGGAATCAAAAACAATATCTCAATTGAATCGCGTCGTTAAATGGTTCAGTTCTACTGTCGAATAGAAATAGGAAATATGCGCGACACTTGTTAGCAAATATTGATTGCCTTGCAACGCATTGCGTCATCTCGCATTCTAAAATTGGAGAGCATCAAGTAATTCCGAATCGGAGTTGCGTTATCATCGATTGAATCGAATAAAGATGTCTCGTAACGATTTTTCCGATCATTAAATTATTGCGAAGCCGCGCAGAATTTTGGCAATCGCAGTTCATAGAAGTATGCTGACCTCTGATAAGGGCAATTTGCTTATCGAACTGCGCCTTGGAGGAGTAATATGTCGGCGAATTATTGTGGACAAAACTGGCGGTGGTGTAATCGTGATACCACTCGGCGGAGGAGCGGCCATCGCCACTGGAGGGCGACACCGAAGGCAACCTCCTGGACGGCGAAGGACTTCTGAGCAGGCTCTCCTCCGAGGAGAAGCGTCCTCCCAATGAGCCGAAACTGGATGACTGAGAAGACAGCAACGACTTTCCACTGGAATGCGTCTCCACATGAAAAGTGTCGTCCTGCGACCTCGTCTTTGAATTTGCCGCACTAGAGTGGTCCTGTAAGGCGCATCTACGCGCAGGACTTGAATTTCCCGTGGTAGGCACATGCCGCTGCTGGCCCCACAACTCTTCGTAGAATCGCACGCGATCACTCAACTTGGGACTCTCCGCTTTGCGCCCTTTCTGCTGAGGACGCTCTCGTCCGCTCATTGTCCACGCGACTCGAAGGACTGGACGGCGGATGATGCGACACACTGCGTGCACATTTCGCCGAGCGCCTTCTGGAGCCGCAGGATAACTCGTGAATCGCGTGCGCACGCGGTCCGGTTCGATACTACTGGAACGCGACGATGGTGGTCGATCTACCGAGTTCTAATGTCAACCTTGGCTTCCATTCCATTGCTGTGCATCCTCCAGCAACTCCACGATTCATGTACCCACAATGAGCTTTCCAGAGTGCGCTACTGCACGTTGATAAGACCATCAGTTTGTGTACACCTGAGGTGTACTCGGGGATCACCTACTTTTACTAGTTTTTTCGAGTTTCGCTATCTATTTCGATTACGTCATGCCAATGAAACTTTCAGACGCCAATTGACCGACTTTGTTTGGCCTTGACTGAGTTCCTCTTAAATTTCTCATTGGTTTCGGAAGAAGAAAGTAACTTCAGATACTCGGAATTCTATTTAGGCATGCACCTATCGAAACTTCTTCTGACTTACTAGGCGGTAGCAATATGAGCAATGAGAATGGAGTTATGGAATATGGTATACCAACTCGGTGATTACATCAACTTAACATTGAATTGTTGTTTAACTAGGCCATGGACAGCATTGTTGCTACGTCGCGTCTATTATATTAGCATTTGCTTTGAAACAATATTAGTTTATAGCGTACTTTAAATAAGCGCAATTTCAATGAAATTATTGATAGTTGATAGTTGTTTAAATGTTGGATACTACTCAAATGCCATTAATTACTTCAAACATTGGAATTCACTGATAATGAAACTGTTGGCGCCACCTGATTGAACGCCATGGAACCCATTTGAATTCCAAATGTTGCAAGCAGAATATATTCCTTTACATCTTAATTATTGTATCGTATGGAAACAAATAAACGAATCTCTTTCCTGTTTATAGTAGGAACAAGTTGTAAATGAATTGTAAATTATGTACTGAAATATCTTAATTGAATATTAATGTTGGATATGTATGAAACGTTTAGCAATAAAAACGTTCGCGTATGTCATGTTACTTAGTCCTTGCGTTCAAATGGAGAGATAAATGCATAGCGTTAGTTGCAAATAATATGTTATGATCGGTTGTAGCGTAGAAAAGGCTTGCCGCACGAATCCAATGCGCAAAATTTCCAGTGCCAATTGTTACACAAGTAAAATTGCATTTACACAATTAAATCGCAAATTATCAACATTAACATCAAGTTTCAAAGTATGCTTTAATGGCATCGATTGACTATTCCAGAATTACAAGTGCTTGAAAGTATTTTTAGAAAACTTATTGTGAGTCATACTAGAAGTAAATGGTTTCACAATGAACAAGTGCATGTGGTTCTGTGGCTAAAGGAACAATATATCGCCAAAATTTCTTCCGTTCGGACTTCCTCCGCACTCAGCAGATTACGTTGCGCAATCATGGACATTTAGCACACGAAATAAACTTTTGTTTGTAGTCGTGACGCAAATGCAACAATTTTACATAGTATTTCAGTGGCTTGTGATAAGTTAGTGGCTCGTTTGCTCGCCTCTACGACGAACTGAATTCCGAAATATTTTTCGTCAATGTTACGCATTAACAAGCAATTAACATGCTATTGAATGCAAGTGCAGATTCCGGCAGGTGATTCATAGTCGCGTATATCTCCAACTCTCAAGGAAATCTTACGACAGTCGATTTTTGGCGCTTCTAATCTTCAAACTGGCGTCAAATGCATCCGCAAACGCGATAAATGTTGGAAATTAAGCTCGTGACGTGCTTCAGTCATTCATTTGTAAAGCAAGTAGTATTAAAGATAATGAAATTTTCTTCTAAATTCTATACGGAATCCAATTTGCCAGTGAGTACAATTTTCTCTCCTTTTCGTTCCTGTATAAACTGCAGCCGCACAATAATTGCACATTATAAGAACATCATTCGATCGTTTCTGCTTTATTGTATGTGTTATTTGAGACCTTGTTAAACACATATACTGAAAGCCAGTACAATAATGTGTTGAATGCAGTGATACCCAAACTACTTTAGAACCGTTTAAATTATAAAATATTCATTTATCAGGATTGCGCTTATCGATTTTTGGAAACAATTTGGGTGTCTAAATGCTCAAACATTGCTAAACCAAAAGTGCGTAAAACATCGTCGTTTGGGCGTCACCATATAGCAACTGTAATAAATGGAAAGAAATGCGCATAGCTACAGTTTCGTTATCTTATCTCCGGCCAGCACTCGCAGCTCCACTCATTATCATGCCTAAATTGTATTTGCGTTTATCATTATATCTCGCTTATTAATAAAATCCGAAATCTCCACGCGCTTTTAGGCGCTCAGTGCGTTGAGCGCGCTGATTCTGAATGTGCTCCTGGTGTCATCATCCTCATAATCGAAAAGTTTGAGCATGGACCATGCTCAGGATCCACTAGCATCAGCTATCAACGGAAATGTGGACCAGTACGATGCGCAACTGGAATTCGCTACGAAAGTGTGCCAGGTGGCTGAAAGCGATGTCGCCCCACAGAAGGTTCTCCGGATGCTGAACATCCTCCGAGATGAGGACGAGGCCATCGGACTGGATTTCGGTGTAAGTGGATAGCAGCTACATCCCCAGCTGCGCTTTTGGTAAGTGCTTAAACATTTGCTTGCAGATCCCATTGAATACCGCGCACGATTTGCATTCCATTGCCACTATACTAGTAGCAGCACAGCAACTTAGCAGCAATGGCAGAGACCTCGCTATAGTCAACTTCCTCAAGCAACTCATCATGTTCCTGCAAGTCATACACGAGGACTACGAATTGCTGCTGTCCGTGGTCTACGTGTGCCAGAATGTGCTGCCCAAGTTTCTCGCCCCGGAAACCATTCCGGTGCTCATCGACGTCTGCGAGTTCCTTCTGACCAGCGACGAGGGCATCGTGAAAGCGGAATCCCTTGCGCTTGTGTCCTCCGTAGTAGACGGTATGTCCCAGGAGCAAATGGATGCGCATTTCCTGGCGTTTGTCGATCGGATGTATAAGAACGAGTGGTTTCGATGCACGGGCATTGATCTGATGGCTGTAGGTATGCGCGACTTGAAACGGGATCAACGCCTTCAATGGGCATCACGTTTCAGCTGTCCTATCGCAAAGTCTCCGAAAAGCACAAAAGCGCCTTCCGCAGCATTTTCAAGGGCCTCATTGACGACGAGTCCACTCTGGCGAAGAGTGCGATGGCGCGGAACTATTCCATCATTATCGACACCTATGAGCAGCATCTCCTCGAAACGGAATGCGTCGACATGCTGGAGATGATGGCCGGAGATATTCAGGTCTCTGTGCGGCAATACGCTGTAGAAACGGCCGTGGCGCTCGCCCTCAAGCTGACCGAGGACCAAGTGGATAAATGCATCTGCTCCATTCTCGAGAAGATGGCGACGGACAACTCGTGGAAGGTCCGGCTGGAAGTCGCCAATCAGATCGTGGACATCCAGCGCGCGGTGCGTCCCAAACTGGCGCGCATTGTTCTCATCAACATCTTAAAGACGCAGTGCAACGATATCGAAAACATTGTGAGGAAATGTTTAGCTCGGAAAATGGTCCACGTGCTGATGCACTTTAAGCAGACGTCCGACATTAATCTGGACGAACTGTTCGAGGTGATCAATGAACTGAATCGCGACCCCGTTGACGATGTCCGGAATGCCCTGATGGATAACATTATGCTCTGCACTTCAGTGCTGTCCAGAGAGGAGCTCTCCAAGTACCTGCTGCCATTGATGAAGAACACCCTTATGTGCCAGAGCATTACGGGAGTGCGAACGATCGCAGAGCGCTGCGTAGCGAACCTCAACAAAGTCATCAGTATCCTGGGCCTGTTAGTACTTCAGCAAGAAATTGAAAAGTTCATGTTCGACGTCCTCACCGGACCCTGCAAATGGCGGACGAGGCGATACTTGGTGATGACGATCCACATTATTGCACAAAACACCGAGGAGGAGTACTTTACCAAGAACTGCTTAATTTTCTATAAGAAACTGTTGAATGATTCGTGCCATGCAGTGAGAAGAATCGCGCCAATGATCCTCCCGGGTTTACTGGGGAAGTATGGGTTTGCATGGGGCCGGAAAAAGATACTCAACTGGGTATTTAGTTTCCATCAGCATCCCTCATACCTACAAAGGTTCATCGTACTCTATGCTATTGAGGAACTTATCGCTCCTAGTTTAAACCATCTGGATGCTCCCAGGTGTAGAAAATCGTTTTTACGCGCCTTGCAAATACCGAGCTTGTACAAAATCTCCTCCTTGAACCAAATGCTCTCCTTCAAACTAATGCAATTTGAACTAAATGCTCTGGAGATCTACAACACTGCAAATGATCTCATCTTCTATGGGGAAGAAATTGCAGATGACTTCCAACAGTATCCAGTGGTGCCTATAGAGCTTGTGGACCTCCTCCAATTTATTCTCAAATACGTATTACCGATTCTTTCCGAGCTACTACAGGATCCAGTGGCTAATATTCAGCAGCGAGCAAGAATAACATTCTCGCTGCTGTCGGTCTTCAATCAAGGACTGCAACAGGACATTGATTTCGAAGCCTACAAATCTCCATTGGAAGAATACTCCAAAGAAGAGAAGCAAACAATCGAAAGCAATATAATGTTGGAGCTGGCTGAACCTTGCCCATATATGGACCAGCAAATCCTGCATACTATCAAGGGGAAAACGTTTGATCGCCCGAAATTGGTCGCCGAAATTGATGTGCCAGCTATAGCAGCTGATACGCTACGAGATGCCCTTGAGAAAATAACTCAATCGGCGTCTGAAGGAGAGAGCAACACTTTTCAGGGCGGATTGAAAGAAACAGATAATGAGACTGCAATCAGTGATAGTCCAAATACGGAGAGCGTTCGAAAGAAAAGCGCCGAAGAGGAAGAACACCGAAAAGCATTGGAAGACACCAATATGGCGCTCTTCGATGGAGTTATCGGAGGCGTTGCCGAATTCTATGATCTACCCCATGATTCCGTCGAGATATAAACCTCCCGTTTGAATAAAAATAAGTGGAAATTATTTAAAGTATGAAATAAATACATTTTTACTACCACCCAGTGAGCTGCGTCGTTAGTACACCATTTAGTTAAAAATAATCTTCACAACAGTCAATAGGATATGTTTAAATATAGAACGGGCATTGCACGAGAAAATTTGGACGCATGCGTTAGTCCTAGAAGTTTCAGATTGGATATTATGACTAATGACAATTGCCGAATTTCGCTTTCATGCTCCGTAGGATGGCGCACACGCAATTTCTAGAATCTGAGAGCCGCCAACGGAATGGTTACTTCATGCTGGCATCAGCCATATATTCGCTAAATTTAGCTCGCCGTTGGATTCGTCTCGTCGCCAAAGTTTACTCACCGATCCCATGAATCGCGGTATAAAGGTTTTACACAGATGTACCGAACAGCAATCAAATCATCATTCGCACTTCGTTTCGATACTCATCTCACTAGATAACGAACTATTCTACAACTACCTCTTCTAGACTAAACCTTAGCTGTTTTCTTCTGGTACATACCTTGAAGTTGCAATATTGTCATCTGATACTCAGCAAGTTTCTCGTCGATGTAGTCCTGGGACTGATTCGCAATTATTTCAGCGGTGGTCGGTCCATCGTCCACCTCGTCGTAGTTGGGGTCGTAGTGGGCAGGCGGGGTACGGGTGGACGGTGCGCCCACGTATTCGAAATCTCGACTCGGATGAGCGTACTCAAAGTGCGTTTGAACGTAGGGAGACAAGCGTTCGGGTGGGTTGTAGGGTGATGCAACACCTCGAATGTAGTCCGGTACAGGGGAGGCACATCGCATCGAAGATGGCGATGGCTGCAATGGCGTTTGACACATCAATCAGTCATCTTTTGCCCGTTTACCTTTGATTGATTGTTTATGAATGTGAATGGTTTGCTTCGAGTTGTCCGCGCGCTTGTTTTGGTTCGCTTGCATCTACATATCCCTTCTTTCCACTGCCCATTTCTACAGCGCAGAATACCCCGATTTTGACGAATACGAGCCAGCCAAAGATGGCAAAGGTGACCAACGCGACGCTAAAGTACCCACTAAGAATTACGTTCTGATCTTCCTGCAAGCGGACACCCCAGCCGATCCCAAATGTAAAGGCAAATTTGGGGACGTCAACTTTCTTCTGCATAAATGCATTACTGTAAATGATTTATACATTTGATGCAATCGGATCAATTCAATATGATGTGTCTAAAGGCTCTCCCCGAGGATCCATTGTGTAATACGCATGGTGGAGATCGGAGAAGGTCGAATGAAGATTCTTATCAGGATCAATGTTCGCGCATATTCGATGCTCAATTGGCCGCCATCATAGAATGGGCGCAGAATACGCTAAAAATGAATACAGGTGTGCTTCAATTCGTTGGAGAATCCTAATAAGAATGTCCGTTTTCAGCCTATATTAGCATGGATAAAATTACAAGTCTATCGGCAATCGATAAAGGTGAAGACGTAACAGATCGATCAAGTCATCATTTAGTCAAGGAAGATATTCGCAGCTTTCTCTCTATTCCCATCCAGCGTGATAGAGTTATTCATACCAACGCACATCCGAAACCTGTAAACGAATCATGTAACAACAAGGGCACTTCTCCAATCAAGGACGAAGACGAACAAGAGGATACCGATGAGGCTTTAAAGCAACTTCTGCAGAATGCAGGAGATGCGCCATATGCTGAGAAGTTTAAACGTGCTCTTCGTCATCGAGCTACTAAAGGTCCCAAAACGAAATCCCATTGGAGGAACTTAAGTGCTGGGCGTGTCGATGATCACGGTATCGTTGTCAAGTCAAATGGAGGAACACTGGGCACTTTACGGAAAATCAACTCAAATTTCGTTGATGGAATCCCAGTGTTTGAATTCATTTCCCCTGAACAATCCGCAATCGGAAAGGATGTACCTCCGCCTATACCATATACAACTCCACGGTTTGATAGAATTCTAAGTTTGTTCCGGAAAAATGACAAAATCCCCACACACATAAGTTCCAATCCAAATAGCCAGGAAGACATAGAGAAAGTGGATGAGCTTAGAACTACCGCATTCAGAGAGGATCCTTTACTCTCGATTATCACGTGGTCCGTTTCAGATTTACTTCCAACCACATCTTCGCGGACCACCGAGAATCTAATCGATAATATTGATACGACTGCTTTCCAGGAATCATTCGTACCTTCAAGTACGCAAAATTGGGCATTAAATTCAGCAAAATATAATGAGATGCGACGGCCAATCACCCATAATTACAGAGACAAATTAAATATGAAGAAACCAACGGATACGAACTTCTTTCGAGTTCAAGCGCCACAAGAAGATGTTGAACCCTCGCATGTTTCCTCTGAATACAATAACAATGAACCCACAATGCAGCCATATGCGAATGTGGATGGAGATTTAAAAGAGCCAAGCAAAATCTCCTCCAAACCATCCTCAATGTTCGATCTAATGGATGATCTTAAGCAACATTTCCTGAACTCGTTATTGGGATCAAATCAAGGCGACGCTCTCGATTCTGCGAGCTTATTGGGCCTTGTGCAGAAAACATTAAGGGATGTGACTGAACTAAACGACCAAAATGGGTATATTGCCGTTATACGCGGAGGAAAAGTCAGTGATTTGAAGAACTGCTCTTCGGACCTCGTGAAAAGTCTTCACCACATCAGCACCACTTGTGGTGTGAATGGAACATTAATATTGATGACAGCTAGTTGCCCAACTCGCGATATACAACTGCCTTTCTTGGTAAACGGGCCCAATGCCGAGTTATTCGAATCGGTAGAATCCCTTCCGGATATTATTCCGGCTTTAAGAAAACATTTATCATGTGGACGTCGCATTACGTCGGAGTATATGGAAGACTACAACCCTCGAGGAATTGTAAAGCGATCCGTTGACTTGGATAATTTTGATCAAGACCAGATTATGACAATACCACCCGCACCGGATCTATTTTCCATTGAGCACACGGACTTGGAACGATCACTAGCCGAAGCATTTGTGGCGCCTAACGCAGACTGGTATGATGAAGCATTTGTGGCCGAATTCAATCATTACGATGAAGGGCACCTCAACAAACGAGAGATTGCTGATTGTGCTCCAGGTCAATGTTTTCCGCTACTAGTTTATGTCATTCTAATGGGACAGATACTGTTTACAGTAATATAGTCGCTTACCGGATGCATGGGGAGTCGAAATGGGGAACCTGGTGGGCCAGGGGATGGCCACTGGGGACGCGGGCAAGGGAGATGCGGATGTCGGGAGGTTGGCATTCCAGGACTACCCAATCGCGGGGGCGGGGAGGATGCGTATGGGGATGGACATGGACGGAAGTGCAATGGCGACCATCCAGGTGGTCTGCCACGACCTCCGCCAGGCCCAGACCCAGGTCCAGGCCGGGATGATGACATGCTTCACAATCCTGTCAGATGATGAAGAGTGCTCTCATCTGCAAACAAATGCTAGTGTTGAAAGACTTGTTTACGAAAGTAAAGTAATGGATATTGTCAATTTCTGGCATGTTTTGATGACCATTGGCACGTTTCGTGCATTAAATCGTGACGCATCCCATTGCATCACGTTCTACAATGATTTTCTGAATAATTCGCCAATTCTGCATTATTTTTCTATTGGATTTATGTCGGTCACTTGAATTCATTCTGGTATTGTCTGATAATAAAATGGAGAGCTGTTTCAGTAGACGATTGCGCTTGAATACTGCCCGAAAATAATTGACGATAATTAGAAAATGTTTAGCGAGTCCCGTTTTAGTTTCAGTGTTTAGTCTAACAACTGGTAGCGTAGAATTTGCCTTGCAAATGAAAATCAGATCAAATAGTCTTTAATAGTTAGCAACGATGAATATTTCAAAATTTCAAAGTTATAGATACTTATAAGTATATACTTCGGAAGTTACTTATATGAAGTTTGTTTGGCATTTAGTAACAATAATTACATATCCACTAATTTAATGAACATACCATGAAAGTATCCGCTAAAGACTGATGGATGAGAACGTCTCCGAACGAATGCAGCGCGAAGAAAAGTCGGAGCAAAGATGCGCACGATCGAATTGCTCATGGACAGTAGTCCGAGCAAAGTAGTAGACACCAAGATGCTGGTATCGAGACTGCCTGAGAAATCCATACAGCATCATCGTTAGCTCGAGCCCCTTCTTTCGGATGCCTATTTCTACATCAATGCGTTAATTTTAGATTTTTGGCACTTGAATCTTGCAGTCGGAGGATTAAAACAGCTTACACGCGGCGTAAATAAGCGCCGGTTACTACAACTTAGCAAATCGACATAAATCCGTTCCCAAATTCAAAAGACGCCAAAAAATCACGCGTAAATATTGCGTGATAGGATTAGGCAAGCATGTGACGAAAGTTGAATCTCTAAATAAAGACATTTGAAATTTGCATTTGGCGATATTACTCATAGCAACATGTATTTCAATTAACAGGAAAGCATATGCCTTATAAATTGAAATTGAAATTCATTTTTATATGTAGAGATGTAGTAGGTAGTTCAGTACGTGCTGTCCTTCAACGCAGTAAATTTGTATTCGTCCAGTTTAATACTATTGTCATTATAGTAGTGCGATAGTTATCAGTTGCAACGAATTGTTGACTCGCGACACCCCAAAACCATAAAAAACCCAAGCCTCAAGCCCACTGAACCCCATCAAATGGCAAGAGATTAGAGATTTCCATGCATGACATGACTTATTCGTAACTCGTGACATTTTCTTTTCATTCCTTGATTGTTCTCGATCCAATGCGTTATAGACAAACCCACGAATTGCTTTCGTTCCATTTGTGCAGACAAGGGGCGAAACCAATTACCGTTTATTTGCCCTAGAGATCAGAGGTCGCCAAAGTAGGGTCTATAGACCCCCCAGGGGTCTATTTGCCAAAGGCAGGGGTCTATCTGATCCAAGGGGTCGATTGGGGGTCGAACCAACACTTGCGAAAAGGGCCATCTCTTTACTACTTTAATTGTCGCTTTTCCTTGTGTTTGCATGTGTTGTTTCAAGTGAATCTTCAATAT
>JAOEHK010069175.1:0-19132 GCA_025447835.1 Labidoglobus nevermanni | reverse complement strand
TCTTGAAATATTTTGCAATTGCTAATGATATCTTTCCTGTATATGTAAGTACACCTATGTTCCGGTTTTCATTTTTAGTTATAGGGAAGATAAGTGACAGATTGTTTTTCTTGATTTTTGATTGTAATATGCTATTTACTGTGTGTTCCGGGAAGGAGTATTTGTCTGATCTTAGAAAATTGATGAAATCTCCCATTTGCGCAATATGGAACAGAATTCCATCATTGCAACAATCACGCACTCAAATTGCGAGCAAAAAAACTATGGCTGGCAAGTAGTGGCATCAACCAGTTGAACCGCGGAGCGAACCGCAGCCGCAGCAGCATTTCTTAAGCATTTCTTCAGCGCGTCTACCTAGCTTACTTAACATCTCCGAGCCGACCACCGTGAATGAACGAAGAGCTGCAACTCCGCCGTCTCACAAAAGAAAACGTTCCAGCGAGTTGTTCGCGCGCAGCGTGCTTAGATTGAAGAGCATCTCTCTTAGTAAGGCGCTTTAGGTAACTGCATATTTTCGATCTACGACCAACCAGTCCTAAGAAGGCAAGTGCAACATTTCGTCTCGAAAGTTGCACGGACGCCAACATCAAAATGAAGATCTGCTTGTTTCTGGTGAGTTGTTGCCTCAAATTGCCATTGACTGCATATCACAATTGAAAGAACAAAAGAAAATGAAGAGATATTAACATCTCTACATATCTCTAATAATAGTTAATCATCTTGGATATATGCCAAACTGTTTTTTGAATCTATTGTTATTCATATTGTATCAATTTCAACTGCTAAAATTTAACACAACAAGTTCGACATGTTTTCAGTAAGCTTGTTGCTGCATTGGGACGAAGATTCAAGTAAGACTTTTTAATAAATGCATTCCTTTGTTATCTTAGCAGAAAATTACTATAATTGCTAGGCAAACATTTTAGAGCGTGAAATTATGTTTCCAATTGTTTGCAGTTCAATGCTTCAAAATTTAATTCTAGAATAGTATAATATTCGCAAAGAAATTTTCCAGTTTACCCGGTTGAATTACGCTGTTCTGATTCAGTTCATAAGCAAATTGCAATGAGTTTAGTTTAAACATAGCCACGAATAACTGGGCCAGATGTGGTTTGTAATGATTAGATATTTCAGCGCAATTACATTATCTACACATATTTTGTTGTCCTTTCCAAACAGCCGAAAATCAAAAGAAGAAACTTAAATCGAATAGAATTAACTTAGATAGAGTAAAATATTGTTTTTCTGTTGGGTTTACTTATCATAGGTGAAGTAATTAAATTTACCGTTAACCGTTGCACATGCAAATATAATTCTAATTAGCCGGTCACAGTCCAATCAACCTAGCAAGGAAGATTAATTAATTATCTTGGTAATTAACTGATATGAATAGAATTTAAATACATATATAATTTAATTGTTAGCGGTGATATGATAAATTTTTTCTTATATGTAAAGGAAAATATCTTGCAATATGATTTAATATCATTAGGTAGAGATTTCTCGGTATTTCTTGGCGGCCCCAATCAATTCTGCTTTCCGAACGCATGCTGAACATATAATTACGGTTATTATGTTACCGCTATTAGCAATTCGCCTTTGATATCTAACAGAAATTGCCTTCAATCTTGTGTTATTTGATTGGGAATCAAGCAATGTAGTTTTTTCTCATCACTAGTAAATACAAACTTCTCATTCATTGGTGCATTATTTGGCGACTGATTATATGGCGCAAAGGAAAACAAGAGCCGTTTCTTATTTTTAGATCCTGTTTTGCTGCCTATTTTACATCAATGCGTCGACCACAATCAAACCGACGCATCACATTACCAAACATGTGGCCGAAGGCTCGTCATATTCGCAACAGGGTATTTCACCGGTAAATTCAAATATGCGCATAATAAGTCTCCGGTTTTGCTATTTAGCCAAGCATACTGAGCATGCAGGACACAAGAAGTCTGGCAAGGAAAGTAAGCATCACACTGAGGCTGCCAGCAAAGGTCAGCACGGTTCAATAAGCCACAAAATTGCCGATGACGAGAAAGCCCTGAAGAAAACAACGTCGAACACTGAGGATAATCATCAGTCCCATAAGAAGGCTCAAGGACACCAGCAACACGGCGCTAAGTTTGCAGAGGCAGCTAAGCGCAAGAAGACGAATTTTTCAAAAGTGAGTGGAATCCTTCAATTCCTTTCGTTTTGATTTTGATGTTTCCAAAGGGATTTCATGAAAAATACCACAAAAACGAACAAAAGAAACATGACAGTTTCTACACGCGCGGCAAGAAATCTGGCGATTGGAAAACGTTCGGGGAGAAACAATCCAAATTTGTGAATGAAAAGTTGAACAAAGATGAACACCAGACCAAAATTGTAAGTCAGATGAAAGTAATTATTGCGGTGTCGTAATTAATAATCCTCTAACATTTTCAGTCAATGAAAAGTTTCAATAAGGGTGGAAAATTAACGAAGAAAACATCAGGACAAAATGTTGAAAATCGTAAGTCGCACAAGGGCGATAAAGCCAAGAAGCAACATTTCGACAAACAAACCAAGTACGCCAGAAAACATAATAATCCGGGAGATAAGCACAAGTACAAATATTCGCCAGTTTTGCATTAAATGTTTAGATTAAAACTATGAATAGTTTTGTATTTTGTACAATTAAAATTGCCCTAACTATTGTTAGTAGACAATTAATGACATGACATACTTATTACCATATCAAATAATAGCGCTTGGAAATGCAATTTTGTAGTTCTGTTTTTGTATTTGTCAAAGATAGATGGCAAGGATTAAGTTTATTATAAATATACAATACAATAATAACATAATTAAACATTTTGGTTAATTCTTCAACTATTTTCATTTTTCCTTTTCAACAAGCTTCATTCCAATTCGACTCTTTGTATCAACAATTCAGTCTTCTGAAGAGGTGGTATATCTAGGTCTTACTCTGGACAAGAAACTTGGCCCTACGGTATTCATCTATGGGGATATGCAAAGGGCAGCAATATCAATATTATGTAAAGAATACAAAACAAATTTCTAATAAATGCACCATAAAACAAGGACCGTGATCTACAAATTGAAACAGTATCTGATGAATCTAAGAGGTTTTCCACCAAACCTAATCATAGACTTCACAAACACCATAAGTTTGAAACCCTCCTCCACCTCCTGGTCACTGAACAGGATGTTAGATGGCTGAAGTGAAAGAAACCAACTAACTCGATAAATGACAATTATGCCATTTAATCAAGGGAGCGCTTCTTATTCTCAAATCATCTCCACTTATGCAATTAATATTAATATTTGATCTTTGACAGGCTTTAATGATTATTAATGGGACAAAAAATTCTAAATTGCTTAATATAGGAGAATAATTTATAATAAGTGAAGCTTAATATACGAAATTGGGCAGTGGGCTTGAAAGTAATGAATTCATGACTTTTTTCATACTTTAGGCCCTTGATATGTAAACTATAAGATATAATCATAGTTTATGATTATCATGGATTTGATATCTAAACTGGGTATTATAAACGTGTTAATAATGCAGGTATTCATGGCCAATTGCACGATTATAGGTTGAAAATGGTTCAATAAATTGCAGAAATGTACCACAAAGAACGATTCGAGTGTCACGCAATGCAAATAAGCGAGCAGCAAGCTAAATCAAATATTTTTTTAATAGGTAGATTACAGTACAGCGGCAAAACATAAGCCAGTATCAATTATGGGGAATTTGAATAAAGAAACGTTGTAATCATTGTATAGTTTTACTAATTATTTGAATGTGTTTTCGTAAAAATGTTCGCTGAAACTTGACAATTAAGAAAACCTAAATAACAAAATGAAACTTTATCCAAACACCTTGTACCTTGAAGATTACATGAGGGGCAATATGAATATTTGAAAACTGCATGATATATGATTTGCCCTGATTTGGTTCCATTACAAGTAGTTATTCATGTATTTGCAATCAATGAATCCACACCATAATTCGACACAAATTCTCTCCTGATTAATTGATATTTCGACCGGAGTTAAGGACACTCTCGCAAGTTTCTACATGATTATTCAAACTAAACTATCAAAAGCATGGAAGGACCAAATAAATATGGTCACATATTGTTAGTTACATTCCTAACAATCGTAATTAATACACGTGCAATTGACGCACAAGAATTTCTCGTCAAATTCAGTAAGTAGATACTTAAAATGTAAAAACACTTCGATTGGTTTGCATTTTATTTATGTTAATCCATACAAATTTATATAAAACGTTTGTAAGATTGATTGGCAAGAAGTTCCATTTCATCTGTGATATAATTTCTTCTTCGGTACCAGTTTATGCACTTTTGCACTGCAAGTGTAATTAAAACGACCACAATTATCAGAATCGTGACGCAGGCGAAAATTTTCACATTGTTGAAACGATGATCATTGTCTTTATGAAGTTGATTATAAATGTCATTTAACACTTTCGTGTTATTCGAGAAATGTTCGTCAACAGTTTGCAGCTCCATCAACTTATGCTGCGTCTCCTTGCAATAGATTCCCTCAACGTTTTCCTTATCATAGTTTAAATGTTCATTCAACGAGAACGCGATGCTATTGTCTTTGAAGTAGTGAATCATTTTCGTCAGAAATTCGCAGGATAGCAAATTATCTTTGGCCTTAAACGCACCCAGATTCGGCAACTCACTGACAATTGATCCATAATCGAGTTCAGTGATCCGATTGCTTCCAACGTCCAAAATAATCAAATTTTCTAACGGCTCCACCAATTTATAGTTCAATTCCGCCAGTAAGTTATGCGACAAATTCAACGTTTGCAATTTATCTAAATTTTTGAATATTTGTTCGTCCAGCACCTTTAACATATTAAACGATAAGTCCAAATGCTGCAGATTCTTCACATGTTTAAATACATTCGCCGATACATTATCGATAAGATTATAGCTTAAGTTAAACAATCGTAATGTAACATTCGGCACAAATGGCATTGAAATATTTCAGAGTAAATTTCGGCTCAAATCCAAATGCGTCAAGTTTGAGAATTGCGCAATTCTGCTTGAATTCAAATACGTCATTTTATTTTGAGACAAATTCAACACTTCAATTGAGTTTTGTGGGAACGCTTTAAAATCTCCATTTGTAATTGCATTACCACATAGATTCAGTTCTTTTAAAGATCTACAATTGATCGTTGGAATTTCCACGAGTTTGTTAAAGCTTAGATCCAATTTCTTCAACTTACTCGAGTTGCTGCAGTAATTCTCGTGAACAAGGCGATTCTTACTTAAATTAAGCACCTCTAAATTTGTTAGGCGTTTATAGTACGTGTCGTTGATATGAACAATATGATTATGAGACAAGTCGAGCGTGATTAAGTTCGGCGCATTGATCCCGTCCAAGTTTTCGACGAAATTATGACTTAAATCTAAATAATTTAAACTGGTTGACGAGATCCCACCAAAAGATGTCAACCGGTTTGAACTTAAATTCAACTTGGTCAACCGTTCCAAACACTTAAAGCCATTCGCTTCAGACGTGAGATGCGATATTTGATTGTAGCTCAAATCGAATTCGCGCAGATGCGCGATGCTGCAGAAGTTCAGCGTGCGAATGGAGTTAATGTTGTTGTTCTGTAGCGATAGTGAATGCAGACGTCCAACGGATGGACTCTGAAACCATGCATTAAGTTGGCTGCTGTTTAAATTTACTTGTTTTAACACCAATGTTCTCAACGTTGTGTTTAATCCAATGAGCAGTTTTTCGAATGTGGAAATGCTGCAATTGTTCAATATCAATGTTTCCAGCAATGCCAAATTGGCGAATGGTCCATAATTGTTGCTGGAGTTAAACGTGATTTGAACGTTCGTGAAGTTCAACGTGCGAATTTTGCCCATATGTTTAAATGTTTCCGTTGATATCACTAAATTGGAGTTGGTAACTGTTAGAAACAATTCGTTTCGAGCCATTGTCGATGATAATTCATAGTGGCTTGTATTGTAACAGGCGATATCGTATCCGTAGGTGAATTTCTGGTTGTAGGTGAACGATTTACGACAGGCTGCTTGGGTTCTTAGCGTGTTGATAGCCATAGCTACTATTATCACAGCAATACACTGATTTTTTATTCCAGATAGCATTTTTTGCACTTGCTTAGCTGATTAATTGAGCGGAAAGCTGAAAATTGAAGAAATTACAATAAACATGATCACGAACACAAGAAATAATAATAAATATATATAAGAAATACTAAAATAATAGCTTTCAGATATGGTAGAAACAAATATCATTATTACCAATCAATAGTGTGAATTAAACAAAACACTGATTCACAATTTATCTTGAACAATTAATTGTTATTCTTTGTAATATTTGAAAAGCAAATGGATTCTTTTTGAATCAGATTGAAACGAAAATTTAAAGGTGGAAGTGAAACGTTGAAAGGTGGCTGTTCAACTGTGCAACTTGAAACGAACGTCGCGAGTTTGTTGTTGTAATGTTACTGCGGTAGTTTGGGGCATTCGAGAACCTTTCGTAGTTAGAACGCGAATTAGCAATACGGTATGTTGTAGGAATGAGTAGAGTGATAATAGAATAATTAAAAGAAACTATGGAAGCGCAATTTCGCTGGGTAAAAGTTGTTTAATCGATTCGATTGCTAAATGCAAATTCACATTCTGTCTATGATGACCATAAGTCAGTAAGAAACAATGCAAAAATTCTATAACTAAAACAACAGCAACAACTTTAATTAGTCTATGCAATGTAGAGCTGTAACAGTATGTTCCTGGAAATGTACGAAATAAAAGTGAAATTGGCTTATGTATTTAATGAGAAGGGAAAGGATTGTATTGCAAATATTATGCGCAATATTGAAATCGCATTTAATTCGACACAAAACCGCAAACTGTTTGGATAAATAAAAAGAAATATTTGTAATAATTATACATTGTTACTACGCCACCAAGTGACTCTAATAACACATTTTATCAGTATCCTTAGACAGCAAATTTACTCGTTTTGAAATATTATGGTGGTTGCTATACCGCATACAATAATATTTTACCTATATTTTGCCTATATACGCTTTAAACTCGGCTGATACGCCTTCAGTTCCTCATTATCTTTTAAGAGTCATAGATATAGTAATGGTTAATTTTAATATCAACCGCGTCATGCATGTTAGTAATAATACGTTAGATAATAGATAACCGATAATCCGACTAATGAATTTAAATTCAACATTTTCAATCATATTTCTAGCATTCGCAGATGCGTTTTTTCAAAATATCTCCTCATCCTTTTATTCAAATGTGTCTCTATCATATAAAAATGGATGGAATTGACAGTTGGTAAACCGCATTCCGTTCGCAATGTATTCTAATTCGATAGTTATTAAAAGAGTGTATTTATAATGGCAACTTCTACTCCCAGAAGGTTGACTTTATAAGCAGCACAATTTTGATTGGGTTGGTCATAAAGTATATTTTGAAACGCTTCGTAAACTGTCTGCTTCAATTGATGCGTTGCCCAAATAGTGAGCTTTTTAATAAGTCCAAGATATTTTACACGACTGTGGTTTATTCATTTCGATACTTGAAGCTTCCTTTTAGTTTCTTGTACAGTCTCATAATGATTAGAATCGAAACCCTGTATGGGGCCAGCCCCAACATGGGCCCAATTCCAGATAACGTGGTCGCTCCCCGGGCATCGTTTGGGATAGCTGTAGGAGTCCCAGGGAGATTTCACGAAGCCAAACTATGACCAACCCAATATTTTCTTTCACGAGGCAAAACATTTATTATTTTGCAAACAGTTTTAGCATATGATAAAGGCCAGGAAGACATCTTAGAGATGGTCAGCAATGCATTGAAGAACAACGAAATCGACAAAGAGAACATGTATGAATTGTTTGCTTTGCAGCTCGAGGAAACCGTAGATGAGTTTGATAAGCGTGAGTATTGTAATGCAATTGAAATATACGATGAAGAAATGATGATATATGAATATCTAATTAAGTTGATTGGTTGTGCAAAAGTGTGCAACGCATTTGCAGCGGATGGCACTTTCATAGTCGATATATCATGGTCAGGTTACGAGCCGTTGAAGGAAATTTCGCAACAATTTAATGCGCCTTACATGCGCCTGGATGTTTCGCTAAGTCCACACTTGGATCTGCTGGACAAGTATTTAGACGCGCGGAATTCTTCGGATGTTGCGTTTATTTTCGACAATGAAATGTGTAAGCAGTCGCAAAAAAGTTCGGTTCATTGGATCGCATATTGATATCGTGTTTTACGCTTCATTGAAGACCTTGACCAGGCATTGTATTATTGGATTGATACCGTTCGAATGCGAATGGTTGTCACGGAGAACCTCGATGCGACTTCCGCTAAGAGATTGCGCAATTTGCGACCGACGCCCAATGCTTTTGCTCTAATTGCCACCGCATCCAAATTGAACGATCTTTACAATCAGGTAATACTGAAATAGGTCCTAAACGCTCGTTAGCCGGGCGGTAACTCTGATGGTACACGGAGGGCCTACAAGTCTAGTGACTTGGGTTCAATTCCTGACAGAACGTTACCGTTGGACAGTAGGATATCCCAATAATCAAATCCTATCTTTCCTTCGAAAAACTAAGAAGCCGTACAAAAATGATGTATAAATAATAGGCCTAAGGCCTTCGTGAGTCACACGCCCTCCAACAAATCAAGGAAACAAAAAAGGTCCCAATATTTCTCTACTTGGCAAGCTAGAATTACTCTGGAAAATCGCAATTACTTGGTATTATTATAGGCAGTGTCAGAAGAACTGTTAAAATTGCCCGAACGATGGAATCTAGTAGTGCTAGATTTCGCAGAGAGGACACTTCGTCGAGAGGACTTTGCTCCTAGGGTAAATATTCTCTACTTGGATAAATCGGTATGCTGTGAGCTCCAGGAAAGTGCTTTGTGCAAATGTTCTTCGGAAATGGATCTCTATTCCGCGTTCATAAATGCGGTTTTCCGCAACCTCTTGCCGCTGGTTAAAAACATTGTACACCAACCGCAAACCGGAAAAATCAAATGCAACACTACGCAATTCGACAAAGTTCTATTTGACGACTTCAAATCGAAATTTAGCGACACGTTCTCATCACTTCCGTATGTTGGCATCGATAAAGAGGACGTCTTAAGAATTCGCGCTAAAGGCTCCGTCGAAGTCGTTCGGAGTGATGGTGATAATAAAGTTGTTGCAAAGTACTCTGAGATTGCAGGTTTGGAAATTCTTCAGCCTGAGCTGGTTAAAGCCGTAAAGCCATTTTACAGAATTGGCACGACTTATGTAAGTACCAGTGGGAATAGAATTGAAATCTAATTGATCTTGTTGACCCTAATGAATTAATGTCCAGGCATTACCATGGGTATACGAAGAAATCGACCCCGAAACTGGTGAGAAAGTGTGGACGGGGTATTGTATTGATTTCGCTGCAAAATTGGCGGAATTGATGGACTTTGACTATGAATTGGTGGTTCCCAAGAAAGGCACCTTTGGTAAAAAGGATCAGAATGGCAACTGGGACGGTGTCATCGGAGATTTAACACGTGGAGTACATACTTATCACATTTATGAAAGGATTACCTTATCAACGACAATTTATTCTTTTCCTAGGAAACTGATATGGCAATTACAGCTCTTATAATGACCGCAGATCGTGAAGAAGTGGTCGACTTTATCGCACCTTATTTCGAACAAGTTGGCATCACTATTGGTAAAATATTCATAAGTGTAGCATTAAAGAAATGATTCTGATTGAATTGTTTCAGTCATGAGAAAACCAGTGCGCAAGACCTCGCTTTTCAAGTTCATGACTGTCCTCAAACTTGAGGTTTGGCTGAGTATTGTTGGCGCTCTAGTTGTTACTGGTTTCATGATATGGCTCTTGGACAAGTATTCGCCCTACAGTGCCAGAAATAACAAAAAAGCGTATCCATATCCCACAAGGTGACATGTCAATAAGATGTTTATTGCTAATGCGCTAGAAATAACTTCCTGCATCACTTCTTTCTACAGACATTTCAATTTGAGAGAAAGCTTTTGGTTTGCGCTAACTTCGTTTACTCCGCATGGTGGTGGCGAAGCTCCCAAAGCACTTTCTGGCCGCACTTTGGTTGCTGCTTATTGGCTATTTGTTGTCTTAATGCTTGCCACATTTACAGCCAATTTGGCTGCGTTTCTAACTGTTGAAAGAATGCAAGTAAGTCTTAGAACCAACGGATAAGATAAACATGTTAATTAGTTTGTAGCCTTTGTTAAAAAGCCCTGCTTTCTTCTTGTAAATCACGTGATATAATGTTCATGCTTGAATTACGATTAATTACAAAAACTCTGATTTCGTTTCCAATCAATTAGACACCAGTGCAATCATTGGAACAACTGGTGAGGCAATCTCGCATCAATTACACGGTGGTCGAAAGCTCTAATACGCATCAATACTTCATCAATATGAAGTATGCCGAAGACACGTTGTACCGAATGTGGAAGGAGCTAACGCTAAATGCATCAACTGATAGCGCTCAGTATCGGGTATGGGATTATCCCATTCGGGAGCAGTATGGTCAGATGCTAATTGCTATCAACGAGTCCATGCCGGTGAGGAACGCTAAGGAAGGCTTCGATAAAGTGAACAACCGATTGGACGCAGACTTCGCCTTCATTCACGATTCCGCAGAAGTGAAATACGAAATCACGCTAAATTGCAATCTTACTGAAGTCGGCGAAGTATTTGGCGAGCGCCCATACTCCATAGCTATTCAACAGGGTAGCCATTTACAGGATCTAATAAGTATTCAGTAGGGAATCCTATTGGCTCTTGTCGAAGATAATTAATGCTAAGCGTCGAATGTTTATAGAATGTTGGAAATGCAGAAAGATCGCTTCTTCGAGAAGTTGCAAGCAAAATATTGGAACAATTCGCGGAAAGGGGATTGCGCTTCATCCGATGATGAAGAAGGGATCACGTTGGAAAGTTTAGGTGGATTTCTTTTACAATTTAATTGCAACAAAGTTTTCTAAGAAAACAAAATGTTTTCCACGGTTTTAGGTGGAGTGTTTATTGCAACACTATTTGGATTGGCATTGGCAATGATAACACTTGCCGGAGAAGTATTTTATTATCACCAGAAGAAGAAGAGAGACAGTTTGGTGAAGGATGTGAAGAAAATTGACAAATCCGTTAAAATTAAGCAACCGGAAAAAGGCACCATTACCATCGGCAAATCATTTAAACCAGTTGAGCATAAAAAAGACAATTTGCGAGTGTCGCATATTGCCTTGTATCCAAAATCAAGAAATCGTTTACATCATTTGCCTATTATTGATTAATCAAGTTAAGGTCAAAGGTCAAACATTAAAGCAATAATTAACAACCTTTTTCCTCCAAAAACCACAATCGACAATTCTATCTATTTAGTTGTAGTTGCACTTGTTAATTAGTCTTGATGAATAATGCTTATTGATACTTAGTTTTAGTTCTGTAATACTGCAATAATTGTTAATAAATCAAATTTATAAAAATATATAGCGCCATCTGTGATAAATTTGTGAACTACATTCATTGTTTCTTAAGCAATGGCGGAAGAAACGTCGGTATCCACAACAAATCCTAGTGATAATGATAAGAAGGAAATAAACCATACAAAAACAACGCAAGCTAACGAAGAAGATGGTGAGAGTGGCGAAGAACAACCACTTGATATTGGTGAACATTACGTTGTGCAAAGATCGGATGAAACGTGGCGTGAGTGTCAAAGCTAACCTCAATATTTTGGCGTAATCAATGTTTTTCTCGCTTGCAGATCCAGCTGAAATAATCCAGACTCGTTTCAACGATGCGGATCAACAATATGAGTACTATGTGCATTACGAAGGTTTCAACAGACGATTGGACGAATGGGTACTTAAAACAAAATACGAACGTTGTTGAAAAGCAATTGTTTTTGAGTACTTTAGGTACCCAGAGCGCGGATCATGTCTTCGCGATTTAATATGGATGGCAATAAGATGAACGAGAAATTGTGGAAAGATCTGCCTGTTACTGACTTGCTGACTGATAGCCGTGATCGCAAAATTACGCGCAACCAGAAACGACGACATGATGAGATAAATCATGTTCAGAAAACGTAGATATTCTTGTTGCTATTATGTCACAGTCTCCAGTAACGCTGTTTAAAAGTTTCTTAAACATTTCGATGCTTCAGATACGCTGAGATGGACCCTACAACAGCAGCGTTAGAAAAGGAACATGAGCAAATAACTAAAGTCAAATATATCGACCGCATTCAAATCGGCCGCTTTGAAATTGATACTTGGTACTTTAGCCCGTATCCCGAAGACTATGGAAGGCAGAACAAATTGTGGATTTGCGAATATTGCTTGAAGTACATGCGACTTGAGAAAAGTTATCGCTACCACATGGTAATTGTTCACTTGATACTCATTACATTGTCATCAACTCATCTAGCAATTGTTGATATCTTTCCTAGGGAGAGTGTACTTGGCGGCAGCCGGTTGGCAAGGAGATCTACCGGAAAGGTACTCTCTCTGTTTACGAAGTAGATGGAAAGGATTACAAAGTAGGATTAATTCAATCAATTATATTTACAATCGACTAATTTCTACTATTCGTAGATTTACTGTCAGAATTTATGCCTTTTGGCAAAATTGTTCTTAGACCACAAAACCTTATATTTCGACGTTGAACCATTTTTGTTCTACATTTTGTGCGAAGTTGATAAGCAAGGAGCTCACATTGTTGGCTACTTCTCCAAGGTAAATTCTAACTCTTTTTTTATATTCATATTTAGAACTATATTGCACTTTTTCGTTGTCCACTGGTTAATTCTCTTTACAAAGCATTTAAAACCTTTTATTAAGTTGCTAGTAATAAGTAGTAATAAAAATGAAAAGAATCAGAGTTGCGATACCGAAAGTGTTAGGTTCAATCCCCAGCAGAGCGTTGCAGTTTAAAATTCATTGTTGGGTCTACAACCTCACATAATGCCGTAAAAATATAAAAAGTCTACCGAGTGGTCAGTGGAAGGACAGAGGTTTTTTATATTCATATTTAGAGCAATATTGCACTTTTTCGATGTCCACTTGTTAATTGTCTTTATTTAATGTACAATGCATTTAAAACCATTCATTTTGCAGTAAAGATAGTAGCTAGTAATAAATTTGAAAATAATCACAGAGTTGCGATACCGAAAGTGTTAGGTTCAATTCCTAGCAGAGCGTTATAGTTTAAAATTCATTGTTGGGTCTACAACCTGACATAATGCCGTAAAAACATAAAAAGTCTACCGAGGGGTCAGTGGAAGGACAGAGGTGTCTTATAAGAAAGACTTGGTTGCATTTCATGTATTGCTAACTTTTTAGGAAAAGGAATCTCCAGATGGCAACAATGTGGCATGCATTTTAACACTTCCGCCTTATCAACGGCAGGGATATGGGAAACTATTAATTGCATTTAGTTACGAGCTCTCACGGCGTGAAGAAACAGTTGGAAGTCCGGAGCAACCTTTGAGTGATCTGGGCAAGCTAAGTTACCGCAGTTACTGGAGTTGGGTTCTACTGGAAATCCTCCGGGAGTTTCGTGGCGGCACCCTAAGCATTAAAGATTTGAGCCATTTGACAAGTATTACGCAGACAGATATTATAACAACGCTGCAAAACATGAACATGGTCAAATACTGGAAAGGCCAACACGTAATATGTGTTACACCAAAATTGGTTGAAGAGCACATTAAATCCAGTCACTATAAGCGTCCAAAGTTATGTGTTGACAGCACAGCTTTGAGGTGGAGTCCACGACGGCATAACAAGGCTGGAAAAAAATAAAACATTTCCTGTTTGAGCAGATCACATCAATAACTTAATACTTTGCTTTATTTGTTTGTGTATTCGTCGTTTTTTATGCCTAGGTGTCAAGTTTTTGAACCAAAAATAAATGGTATTGTAAAATTAAACTTTTAATAAAATATTTAATTTCTGTTCTTTGCTAATCCTTCGTAATCCTGCGCCAAATTGCTATGTGCATACTTCAAAACAAAAAAATCCGGTCTCTTCTAAAGGTTGTCGATTTTGAAAGAATGGATTTGCGCATTTTAGTTTTCCTTTCAATACATTCATTTCAAGAATCAAAAAAGAGGTATGAGAACATCTAGAAATAGAAGATAGTTTTGTCGAAAGAAGACATTCCAACTGTCTAAGGTTATATGAAAAGAATGACCACACGCACAAGGGAGGACGAAAAGAGCAAGGCCGAAGAAGTCACGGGAAAACAGGATAAAGGCGAATAAAACAGCAATTTGGGGAAGTTTGTGGGACAGTAGGGAAGGCAGGGCCCTACACCCTAAAAAGGGGTAAATGTGGAAAAGATTATACATACACATATTCATTTTAGCGTGTTTCATAGCAATAAATCTATGTATATGTATATGTAACTTGATTTTCTTGTAATGAAACTCCGGACGAAAGTAGCAATTATTTACAGCAGTGTTTCGCAAACTTTTTTGCCCCGTAGACCCCTTAACAATATTGTTGCTTTTCATAGACTCCTTTATGTCAAATTTTGTAAATTTATTCGATGTCAACGGGGAATACCTGAGATTTTGCCCCTTGCTGTTAACTGTGGCGTTACTTCTATTACTACCCTACACCCAAGTGACGGAGAAGCACGGGGAATACCCATCTTTCCTGACTAGACCCAGGGTATTGCCCATGCTTGTCCGCCAGTACTACTTTTACATAGACCCCTATTCGCATTTCGTAGACCCTCAATTTCAATTTCGTTGGTACAGACCCCCTGCAAGTCAAAATCGACCACTATGGGAATCACTGGTTTACAGCAACCCTGTTCATTTTAAATAATGGAGCCAATAAAGTAAAGTAAAGTGCAAACACTGCTGCACATTTAAATTACCAGATATAGGATGTTACAAAACATCGAACCTGGAATAAGAAAATGAAATGGACGAGTTTGCTCTTTAGTGGAATAAAAAGAATGATAATTCTCTTCAAATCAGGGTATGAACAATTGTAGTATACGAGCAATTGCGTGAAAGTTCATTTAATTAATATTCAACAATTGAATAAGTTCACAAAAATGCGAATGTTTCAAATAATTGATTTGCATCATAGGCTTATTGTTTCTATCTATAATGTTATCAATTGGAATCATAATATCCGAAGCAATTGTTTCCGAATCGAAGCTAATAAAAAGAAATCATTTCTTTCCTGAAAAGTTTGAGTCAAAGGATGAGTAATTGAGTATTGGTCATTGTTCAACAAACTAACATTTAACGCGTTCATCATAAATTCTATGATAGTAACAATATCGAGTAGCAGGTCTGCGTGAAATCCTATCGAGTCAACAACATGAAACAATGTATTGCAATGGATCACCCGCAGAATGGACATTCGAGTTTTCTAATAGCTGTCTCTGGGGGCAGACGCATTTCGTATGAAAGTCCATGATCGGCTGAATGCTTTCAGTCGGCTAGGAATAATAGTCATTTGCTGACAAAAACAAAAGGTGAAATATAACGTGGAGCATGTTGTGCCAGTGGCCGGTGTCTGTGCGTTCGACCGTTGGACCCCATACATTTCCTTGCATCACAATCCCACCGTTCCGTTCTGTTCCGTTCCATTCGACTCGTTGCGACTCAGCTAATTCAACAGGTGAGGTGCTTTGCGCACTTTAGTTACCGGTAAACCGTTGGCGTGTGACTTAAGTTACTTGACTTTGGATCATACTGCACGCGAAGACGCGACTTTCGTATCAAAGGATAAGTGACTCGGCTACTGGAAGAGTGCATGAGTTATCACTTTATCAGTACAGTGAATGCCTTACCTTGCAGCGAACGGAAGTATGTTTTGTTCAAAAGTTTGTTGACTTTTCTCGATGAAGGTGTGTTTTCATGGGAAATTTTATTGTGAATTCCAAACTGGGATTAACTCTCATATAAGAAACATATCATGCAACTGGGAATTAATTAACTTTCAAATGATTTAAATTGATTAAAAGTTAAGGTAAGATCATTTATTTCCCTATGAAACAAATTTTAAAGTTGTGGTCGTTACTACAGTTTTGAAATTTGTAGGCAGTTTAAAATGTAATTTATGGCTGGGAAATTCCATACAAGGATTAATATTCTTAAACAAACAATTTGTACATTTATAAATTGAAACTGCGCAATTGTCATTTACATTGCGTTTAAACAGAAATTGCACAAGGTGCAATTAATTAAAAACAGTTCAAAAGTTGATGCAATCTAATTATTTTCTATTGAATGTTCGCTTAATTGATTACGCGCAATTGATTCACTTTGTAGGTGAAAGATGCGATTATAAATGAATGTAAACTCAAACTGCGTTGTCATAATGCGTATTTACTAATCGGCCATTGATTGGAAATGATTCTTATTTAGCTGTTATCCCATTAAATCGATTACTTTGCACATCGATGCAGAAACGAGCCAAAATATTATGCCAAGTGTATTGTTAATCATTAATTGCAGAGCAATTAAATGGAATATTTTTTCAATTTTCTTCCACATTATCCCAGGAGTATACGGAGCATCTCGAATATTTTATTTCGATTGAATTATTTGTATTTTAGGAGGAGATCCCATACATACAGCCAGATAGATGGACATACATTCATTTATTTTTATATATATGGATTTTCACATTACTTGGCGAACTTATTCTTATATACGGCATATGCAAATATGCGCCATGCCAAAGAATATGAGCGAATCGACCTACAACGATTCCAAATGTGTATTTCAATGTCAATAATGATGGCCATAAAATTAACTTTCAAGGCAATATCTAGAAAATTGAATTTACAACAATCCGAAGTTGACATAAGGGTTTAAATAAATATTTTATATTTTCATTTCATAATCAAGATTAATTTTAGGCATTTTATAATTTTAAGATAGTTGCTGATCTTTTTGAGTTCCACGTTCTTCACCCGCATTTGCAGAAAAGAAATCACTAACAAAAAGTGAGTTTTAATTGACAGAACGTGTAATTGTAACTTCATTCTTGTGGAAATTAAGAGCACGAGAATTAAGGTTAGAGATAAAAGCATAAATAGACTTCTCTTATCGGTTGTAGCACTGCTTTTCTTTGCTCACAGTTTGTGGTGTTTGATTCTCGCCTAAATGTGTATTTAGAAAGTTATTGAGAACAATACTAAATATATTATCATCACTGGAATGTCCATAAATTTCAAAAGAAGTTCAATATCATTGCTATAATTGAAGTCTTAAACTCATAATCAACATTGTTGATTAATTAAGAAACATAGAGAATATTATTATGCTGTATTTTTTTCCAGCATGTCACAATATTTGCATTTCAATTAATTGCAATCTTTTTAATTGATTGTTATTGTATATGCTCATACTTTCCATACCTTATTTTTACTGTAAATACTGTACTGTAAATATCAACCCTGAACAATTAACTATACCAATAGGGACAAAACGTGTTACAAACGACATTAAGAGGTAGTGTTATGCTGATTAAAGCACAGATTCGCTATAATCAGCATAACTTACACCTCCAACTTGTAAACATTTTCAATACTGCTTATGTAAAGTTCTAATAAAAGTTTCTAACTCCCAAAACTTACACACATTTAATTTTACTATTTCTATTAATATTTTTATCACAATTAATGACTGCAATGTGCAATGTGCAACGATTGCGTCCGCGTATAATTGCTGCACTTTAAGGTCATTTGTGTTTGATTAGAAATGGTCGTACTGCTGCACTTTTAGCGTCTATTAATACATTCTGCGCATTAATATAAAATATATGTATACAAAACCTTTACATATTAAAAATTAGACACAATTTCCTTTCGTTTTTCATTTTATTGGATTTGGTCTCCACCACTTTTATGGAGAATTCAATTATTGCTGACCAAACTTGGTGGAAGTGCGCGTTTAGTTGAATTACGAACCGGCACCGTGGGCCGTTGAATTGCTTCGCACTTCTTTGTTCTTGTCGCGCAGTTGGCGCTTAGACGACACACCCTTGCTGTGCCCTTTTACGTATTGATATTTATAACCGCACCAACCCCGGACAACACATAGGTTCACCGCCAGAAAGGGAAATGGTTTACAACTAAATGTATTTACAAAGGAAGAAATACAACGTGGAAGCTTGACCAATATTTAATGGTGGCGAGCAAATCTCTGCCCAAGAAAGCAGCAAGCGCAGGGATTTACAATTTCCTTGAAGAAATACACAAGATATTTCTATCTTTGTCCCATCATCCCGAATCTTTTCAGGTAGTGGTGAAGGATCCGTGTCCAGTGAGTATTTGGACGTATTTTAATTGAATTTTACACTCGCGATCTTCCCATCTGGTAATGTAAGGAATAAGACGGTGGGTTCAGCGCCTCGTTTTGGAATTGGCCCATCCTTCCTGCTATTGTCTTTATATTCTGTCATTTGACTCCTGGCCCTTCTATAGTCTTATTTTTGTTGGCTGCTGCTTGTCACTTTAGATCTTCACCGAAACTCCAATAGTCTCAAATTGTAATTGTTTTACACATCGTCGATCTATGAAATGCTGCCCTAGCTGCTTAAATCATTGCTTTATTAGGCATATCGTTAAATATGCGTGTTTGCACGTTTTCGAAAGTTATGCGACTGCAATTTGCCGTCCTTACATGCGCGTCAATCTTGTCTTTACAACACCAATTGCAGGACGATCAGCAGCAAGTAGCGCACTGTGAAATTGCAATAATGTTGATTTAAATAAGCGCTAATATAACATACAGTACCGCTAATATTTGATTGCCTGGAGTAATGTGCAATCAGCGAAAGAGTAAGGCTAATTGAGATATGGCAGAGACATGCTTTGACATACTTTTCCATTGGTCAACTGTCACCACATCAGCATGGTTTCCTTCCTAGGCGTTCTACGGTGACCAACCTAGCTTGCATGACGGAATTTCTGGCTGCCGCACTAGCCAAGAGACAGCAAGTGGACGTGCTGTATACTGACTTTTCTAAGGCGTTTGATCGGGTTGATCACTCCCTG
>JAOEHK010069164.1:2223-19162 GCA_025447835.1 Labidoglobus nevermanni | reverse complement strand
TAGGGAAGATAAGTGACAGATTGTTTTTCTTGATTTTTGATTGTAATATGCTATTTACTGTGTGTTCCGGGAAGTTGCTGTTTCGGGCAATGGTTTTAATTCCATCTAATTCTATGTCGAAGTCTAGTGTGGATAGAGGTGTGTTAAGTAATCTGTTGATCATGGAATGTTATGCTGCTAATTTTTGGTTTTTGGGTGGAAAGAATTGTAGTTTATTGTAGTGTCTGTATGTATGTAGTTTATTGCACATTTGCTGGCATTTGATTGTAATCAAATGGTTGTCTTCCATGCATGTCTTCCGCTTCCTTCATCCCTAACGCCTGGCAGAATGCGTAAATATTCCAGAACGTATTTCGTGCCGCTAGATGAAGGCAATTCTGTCCTTCGTTTGTTTTCTGGTGTATGTCCAGGTACCCCAATGTGCTGAGAAATGCGACAATGTCCAGCGCGCCAATAAATGCTGCAAGGTGCATAATGTTGAAACCGGAACTGTTTAGTCGAGTGGCCTCCTGTTTAGAATAGTGCTGCAAGCATTCTCGGACCATATCTAGACTCTTGCTTAAGACGGCCTCGTGCAGGGGCAGATTTCCCTGGTGATTGCGGGCATGAATGGCGTCCGGATGATGCTCAATCAGCAATTGCCAGCATTCCGGATGCGCATGCAGCGCAGCAACATGGAGAGCCGTGTTTCCGTTCTTCGTTCGCATGGAGGCGTCCGCACCTCGACTGAGGAGGTATCTCAGAATCTCAGGGGAGCCCTCGCGGCAAATGAGGTGCAGCGCGTTCCAGCCATCCTTATTCCGGAAGTTCAGCATTGCGCCATGTTGGATCAGGGTGGCAATCAGCATTGGGCTGCGCCGGCCCTGGATCTTGGTGCAGGCCAGCATTAGAGGAGTCCAATCGGACTTCTTCAGCGCGTTCACGTCGGCATTGCGTTCAAGGAGTAGATTCGCCACGTCAAGCTGCCCGAATTGGCATGCCACGTGCAACGCTGTTTTATTGTCCTTATTGCGGCAATCAACAAAGAAGTGATCTAGAAGGAAATGCGCAATTTCAGCGTGCCCCAGCTGCGCTACATGATGGAGAATCGTATCGCCAGATGCGTCGTAACGCAACGCATCTAAGGGCATTTCTGGGTGTTCCCGATGGAACGCTTTCAGTGCTTCCAGGTTTCCGGAAACGCATTGTTTCATAAGGATTTTCAAATCCATTTGGAGGTTATGTTAACATTCCGTCCATGAGCTATGATAAATCAATAATTATACGAATTATTCGCAATCCCCTGTGATTAATAGCGACTTGATAAGTGAAGGAAGTAATATTTCTTATATGTTTCTTATTTATTATTCCTTTTAATAACTACTGTCTTCTGTTTTTGACAGCTGACATTTTAATGACTTATCTTTAGGTTTATTAATTCAAAGCATTTTCGAAATGATGAATTGATTGAATGAATTGCATGAATTGATTGCCAGAAAGGCGTTTTGCTTCAGGAGGATTGAAGTTATGCAAACAAGTTGCGAGTGGGTCGAATGAAGGTGAACGCAAGTTGACAGAACGAAAGATAATAGTTTTATTTTCAAAATGTTATAATCGAAACGCAATTTGTAAGATAAAGCCAATAAGTCAATAAGATTAGTGAAGGAAATGAGGGCAATTCCAGGAAGTTATCCAAACAAGTTGGGAGTGTAGGTCACATGAAGGTGAACGCGACCAAATTTGACAGAACAATACATAACAATGACGGAAATTGTTATTGCAGATTGTGGTTTATCCATGTGATCCATGTGCTCTCGACGGACAATGCGAATATGGTGCCATTCAGACGCAAGAAGTACGGTAAACGCTTTCCCGTGAAAGTGAGCTCATTGGACGCCGAGTTGGAGTTCAACCTGGAAGTGAGCGGCACGCGTTGCGCCCTCAATCCGATCCTCATGTGGTATGATTCCAGTGGAGCGCAACTGGGCGCGACCTCTTCGACCTGGTCTGCCGGACGATCGGACTACGTGAGACCTGGTACTTCGGGCTGCAGTTTGAGGACTCGAAGCAGTTCATCTCGTGGCTGAAGTTGGACAAGAAAGGTGACGCCCAGCCATTGGCGATGTTGATTCGACCGCATTGGGTTTCAGTGCACGATCAAATCATTCAGAAGGACAGCAAGGCGGCAGCGACGTTCATGTTCCTGGCCAAGTTCTACCCGGAGGACGTCGCCGACGAGCTGATCCAGGAGGTGACGCAGCACCTCTTCTTCCTGCAGGTGAAGCAGGCGATCCTCTGCATGGACATCTACTGCCCGCCCGAGGCGTCCGTCCTGCTGGCGTCCTACGCGGTGCAGGCCAAGTTCGGCGACTTCGACGAGGAGGTCTACAAGCCGGGCATGCTCGCCCGCGAGGAGCTGCTGCCGCAGCGCGTCATCGACCAGTACCAGATGACGCTGGAGATGTGGGAGGAGCGCATCCGCGTCTGGTACGCCGACCACCGCGGCATGTCTCGCGACGAGGCCGAAATGGAGTACCTGAAGATCGCGCAGGACCTGGACATGTACGGCGTCAACTATTTCCCCATTTTAGTAAGTCCACAAAGAATTGGCACCGGTCACACGAGTACACTTGGCTTACAGAACAAGAAGGAGACGGAATTGTGGCTGGGAGTAACTGCGCTGGGCCTCAATATCTACGAGAAGGAGAACAAGTTGCAGCCGAAGACGACGTTCACGTGGAGCGAGATTCGCCACATCAGCTTCGACGACAAGAAGTTCATCATCAAGCCGGTGGATAAGAACTCGCCGAACTTTGTCTTCTTCAGCCAGAAAGTGCGCATGAACAAGCTGGTGAGTTGTGGCGAATTCCCCTGTTTTGTATTGCCCACACGAAAACTGCTCTCAATTGCCGTTTTGCTCACGGCAGATATGAGTAAGAATTCAAACATAACCTCTTTTCGGCTAATGACAAGCAATAAGTTACTAAAATTCCCATAAATTAATAGCCTTGGCCATATTCTCAAGTCGTCCGAGTGTGTTCACCGACGATCTAACTCAATGATTCCCAAAGTGGTCTATATAGACCCCTGGGGGTCGATTTTGACTTGCAAGGGGTCTACGTAAGTTCACCCAGAGACGCAAGTTCCAACTTGGAGATCTGAGGTTGTGCGGAGAAAAATGTATTATTGGGAAGGAAGTCAAAAAAGAAGTTAGGTTAGGGGGTCTCTGGAAAGAAAAAATGTCCGTAGGGGGGTTTACAGGTCAAAAATAGTTTGGGAAACACTGATCTAACTGGACGCGTGCATGAGGACCATAGGCTGACGATGAACGAGCTCGCCAAACAGTTTCCGGAGGTGTCGCGGACGACTTTGTTTAAGATCGTTACCAATAAGCCCAAGACCTCACGAAATCGCCAGCAACGTGGTGTACATGTACGATTCAACCACGAAGTCGAAGCATTCCTTAGCCAAATGGTTAACAGAACGGCGACAACGTAGAAATCGAGGAAGTCGTCGTCAATCGATTGCTAACAGGTGGACGGGTAGAACAGATGCATGGGTAGATGTGCAAATAGCAGTAAAACCCAAGCAACGCTTGTGCTTACCGCAAGATGTTGATACCCTATATTTCCCAAGCAATTAAGTTCTCCACATTATACTCCGTCTTGTGGCATACACAAGACCAGCCAGCCAGCTGGTAATCTCGCGGATGCGATGCAAGTTCATATCTCGGCATCTCTTCAAAAAGAGATACCGAGCGAGATTACCACCGATGTACGCTTTAATTCGACTACGTCCGTCTATCGTCTTCTTGGCCGCGTGCCGTGGTCTACAAGGTTTATTGTGGTTCACCTAAACCAGTGTTTCCCAAACTTTTTTGCCCCGTGGACCCCTTACCGATATTGATAGTTTTCATAGACCCTTTAAGATCGAATTTTAAACATTTTTTTTCGTACTCGTAGACAGTGCTGGCGGACAAGTAAGGGGAATATCCATCTTCGAGTGACGGGGAGCCAGGGTATACCCCATGCTTATCCGCTAGCAGTATCTACGAGTACGGGATGTGGCACAATCCAGCCATGTACTGTTATTGGCTTTTCTCTTACGTCGACCCCTATTGACATCTCGTAGATCCCCAATTTCTTGTTTCGGTGTCGTCGACCCCCTGCAAGTCAAAATCGAACCCCCCCAGGGGTCAATATCGAGCACTTTGGGAATCTCTGATGTAAATAAATAGGTACTATCAGTGTATGTGTTGAGATTTACTATCGTGGACCCCCATTTTCATTTCATGGACCCCCAATTTTTTTTCGCTGACGTAGATCCCTTGCAAGTTGTCATGGACCCCTAGGGTTCCATATGGACCACTTTGGGAATCACTGACCTAAACCTTAGATCCATGATCCATGTTATTCTTATTTCACTTATATGAGGGTTGAATAGTGCTTATCGTAAGATGTTGATCCACTAGTTTCCTATGTAATTATTATGTACAACAATAAGTGCAGAAACCACATAATGGAAGCAAAACGTTGCATGGGCAAAACAGTTGAGAGAGGGGAGTTTTCGTGCCACTGGCGAATGCGGCGACTTGCGATTGGTCATCTGGTTACTTGCAGATCCTCGATCTGTGTATCGGCAATCACGACCTCTTCATGCGGCGCCGTAAGCCGGACTCCATGGAGCTGCAGCAGATGAAGGCGGCGGCCAAGGAGGAGAAGCAGCGCCGCCAGGTGCAGCGCAACCGTCTGGCACGCGAGAAGGAGCTGCGCGAGAAGGCGGAGCGCGACCGCGCCAGCATGGAGCAGCGACTCCTGCAGTACCAGGAGGAGACCCGGCTGGCCAACGAAGCTCTGGTAAGTACTGCGGTTCTGGTTTTGGCTGCCTATTACAGCTGCTTGCATTCGCAGCGACGCTCTGAGGAGTCCGCTGACCTCCTGGCGCAAAAGTCTCGCGTCGCCGAAGAGGAAGCGATGCTGCTGAGCCAGAAGGCCACCGAGGCCGAGCAGGAGATCACGCGAATGAAGATGAGCGCGCTGCGCTCCGAGGAGGAGAAGGTGACGCTGGAGCGGAAGACGCGCGAGGCCGAACTGCTGACGGCGCGCCTCGTCGAGGAGAGCGAGCGGCGCGTGCTGGAGGCGCAGAAGCTCAAGGAGGAGCTGCTCAGGGCGCGCGCGGCCGAGAAGGACGCCAAGGAGAAGCTGCTCAACTTTCTCTCGCGCACCACGAGTCTCGCGCCGACTTCGCTTGGACTTGTGAGTGTCGCATCCCCTCCCCCAGCATCCCCGTCGCTCATTGCCCGGCTGCCTGCAGAGCGTCGCCAATTTGTACGCGTCCGCACCGCCGGATCTGCTCGAGGTCGACGCAGCGCGCGTCTCCTCGCCGGACCTGAATGTCAACATCACCGCCTGCGACCTCATCAACAGCGACGCCGATCAGCTGACGCTGGAGATTGAGAAGGAGCGCGAGGAGTACCTGCAGAGGTCGAAGCATCTGCAGCATCAGCTGCGCGAGCTGCGCACCGAGATCGCCGTGCTGAAGGTGGGCGACAGGGCCATGGACCATTTGGACAAGATGGATCGGCTGCATGAGCAGCAGGTGCAGATGGGCGACAACAAGTATTCCACGCTGCGCAAGAGCAAAAGCGGCACGACCAAGTCGCGTGTCGCCTTCTTCGAAGAGTTGTAAGGTAGGAGAGGTCGCCCCCTCCCCATATTCATCATCATCATCGAAGCTCCTTCGCATAGCGTTGACCGGCCATTTTATTTTGAGGTTACTTCTTGCCTGTCAACTGGCAGAGGTTTTGACAGAGGTCGCAAATCATAGGTACAACAGCTGTCAAAATGCCATCATTGTCAAATGCCGCCTTTCTAGTAACATTTGACATTGTTATCGTACGAATCGTGTTAATTAGTGATTAAGCAAATCGATGGACAAACGCAAACAATTTTTCAATACGCGCTGAATCAAAGTATTTTGCTACAAATTCCACATCGATTGACATTTTCTCACCCCATGCAACTAGTTGTAGACCTGGCGATTCAAGATCGTCTTGTCCATGATCTCCAAGTAGGTGTAATGCGTGAGATCACGCAATTCCTCGCTTTCGGCGGCAATCGATTCGTCGTTGCGACTCAGGTGGATGTCGATGTGCGAGCACAGGGAGGCTTGCGACTCGCAGATTCGCCCCAATTGCAGCAGCAATTGAACGATGTCTTCCACCAGGGGCGGGAAAGCAATGCTGAAGCGCACCAGTGCAGGCAGCACTGGCTTGAACAGCTTTATCCTCTGGTTTGACGAAATACCTGCAAAACATTTACGGCTAGTGGTCGAATAGAGGTCAGAAATTCAAACTAGAGGTCATAGAAATCCCAGCTAGAGGTCACTGAAATCCAAACCAGAGGTCGAATAGAGGTCATAGAAATCCAAACTAGAGGTCGAATAGAGGTCACAGAAATCCAAACTAGAGGTCGAATAGAGATCATAGAAATCCATACTAGAGGTCGAATGGAAGTCATAGAAATTCAAATTAGAGGTCGAAAAGAGGTCATAGAAATCCAAACTAGAGGTCGAATAGAGGTCATAGAAATCCAAACTAGAGGTCATAGAAATCCAAGCCAGAGGTCGAATAGAGGTCACAGAAATCCAACCTAGAGGTCATAGAAATCCAAGTCTAGGTCGAATAAAGGTCATAAATTCAAACTAGAGATCGAATAGAGGTCATAGAAATCCAAGCCTAGGTCGAATAGAGGTCACAGAAATCCAAACTAGAGGTCGAATAGAGGTAACTGAAATTCAAACTAGAGGTCGAAGAGGTCATAAAAATCCAAACTAGAGGTCGAATAGAGGTCATAGAACTCCAAGCTAGAGGTCACTGAAATCCAAACTAGAGGTCGAATAGAGATCATAGAAATCGAAACTAGAGGTCGAATAGAGGTCATAGAAATCCAAGCCAGAGGTCGAATAGAGGTCACAGAAATCCAACCTAGAGGTTATAGAAATCCATGCCTAGGTCGAATAGAGGTCATAAATTCAAACTAGTGGTCATAGAAATCCAAGCCTAGGTCGAATAGAGGTCACAGAAATGCAAACTAGAGGTCGAATAGAGATAACTGAAATCAAACTAGAGGTCATAAAAACCCAAACTAGAGGTCGAATAGAGGTCATAGAACTCCAAGCTAGAGGTCACTGAAATCCAAACTAGAGGTCGAATAGAGATCATAGAAATCGAAACTAGAGGTCGAATAGAGGTCATAGAAATCCAAGCATAGGTCGACTAGAGGTTACAGAAATCCAAGCTAGAGGTCACAGAAATTCAAACTAGAGGTCGAATAGAGGTCATAGACATCCAACCTAGAGGTCGAATAGAGGTAATCGAAATCCAAGCCAGAGGTCGAATAGAGGTCACAGAAATGGAAAAGCAGGTAACTGTAATCGATGGGAAAAGTAGGAATCTGTTACAGGCGTAATTATACTTACTGCCTAAAAGGGCGTGAAGTAAATTGAGGGCAAGTACGCACAAATTCAAGCTCTTCGGTAGGGCATATTGCACCGATAAATGGCTGAGCAATTGAATAGCAAACACCTGGTTGCTCAGCAACGGTTGCTGCATCAGTTCCTGTAGGAAGTCGAGGCAGATGTGCATCGAGGGCACACCCTTGACCATCACCTCGATCAGTTCGGCGGGATAGCCCTGAAAGTGCACCAGCTTGGCAAGCGCCGTGTCGGCGATGAAGACCTGGTGCAGATGGCAGCACACCAACGAGCGAACTTCCTGCAGCTCCCACTGGGTGGCAGCACTGACGCGATCCTCTTCGGTCTCAATGCACGTTTCCAGGAGCATTTGGACCGTTGCGCTCTCCTGGGGCAAAATCGAGAACAACGTCTTAGCTATATACAGATCATATCGAATTAGTCCGTTTGCGCCATCTATGTGCGCTCGCGTTGACTGCAACACTTTTTGTGTTTGAGCGCTTCTACGGGCGTGAATTGAAATTCGCGCGCGCACTGCGCGCATTTGAACAGCTGCGTATTGGTCGGGCGGTGGGCAACAGAGGGCGCCACTGCCGCTGCAGCGCCATCTTTCCGCAAAGCGGCGCATTCGCGGTGCGCATGCGCAAAGTACTCCCACATGTCGAGATGATTCACTGGCTGATCGCATCTGGAGCAGACGCTGGCAGCCAGCATGGCTGCTTCAATCTCCAGGTCGTAGCTGCTCATCGGCAGCGCATCCCAGGTCACGTTGGGCGTGACCTTCAGTCCACCGATGGCCTCATCGGGCGTCGGCACATGCTGGCCGTCGAAGGGATTGCCAGCAGGCACCTGGGGCATTGGGGATGCTTGAAACGTGAACATGGTCTTGGCATCGGCCGGCAGGAGGCGCTGCACATTGTAGACGGGCGCGGAGGCCATGAAGCTGATGAGGTCGCTGAGCAACTCCTTCGGCTGCGTCTGCACCGCGTCTCTCGCTTCCAGCTTCCCATTGAGCAATCGCTGCATCTCATTGCGCAACCGCTGCGCTTCGATGACGCACTTGCTGCCCTGGCCCACCAGGGGCACGGCCATCGCGACGAAGTCGTCGACTGCGATCTGGCTGCAGGTGCGGTTGGTCGCAATGCGCCGCCCGAAGAGCAGCAGCGTCTGCAGGACGGGCATGCGGAACGCGTTCAGCAGATAGGTCTTGCGCGTCTCGAGCATCTTCTGGTAGACGAGCAGCTGGTGCTTGCCGCTGAGCGGGCGCTTGCTGGCGAAGCCGGCCGGCGGCGTCTCCACGTCGCAGTCGGCGACCTGGAGGACACCTGGATTCTCGCTGAAGACGCTCGTCGGCCGCAGGAAGACGTACTTCTTGAACATGGTGTGGAAGAGGCGGTCGCTGACCGTCTTCGACGCGTTGAACTCGTCCTCGACGGCCACGTGCGGGTAGAGGGCGCCGGTGAGCAGCAGCTTCAGCAGCATCAGGTCGCCGAAGCTGTCCGTGCGCGTCTCGGCGAGCAGCTGCTGCACCTTGGCGAAGTCGTTCGCGATGCGAAACTCGATGTCCTTCAGGTCGTGTCCGTCGTCGTCGTCGTCGTCTTGCGCATATCGAGGATGCTTCAATCGTCGACGCGTCGTCGTCGTCTCGGCGTGCTTCAGCTCGTAGCGCAGCCGACGCAGCTGCTTCAGCTCTCCATGGCGAATCTGGCGCTCGCGACTCCCGGCCGCAGCGTCCGCATGCCTGGGCAGCAGGTCGGCGTCCTGGAGGATCTCCCTGAACTGCGCCACCAGCTTGGTGACCTCGTAGAAGCGCTGCTCCTCGACGCCGCGCGACCGGCACCACTTGCGCGACGACTCCCGCTGCGGATCGAGCTTGACGGCCAGCCAGCCCTTGTAGAGGCTCAGCAGCGTGAGGGGCTCGCCGTGGCTGGAGGCGAAGGGCGCGCGCGCCTCCCGCGTCTCGTAGAAGCGCGCCTCGTTCAGCGGCGCCTGGACGCTGAGCAGCGAGGCGGCGGCGAGCGCCGCGTCCAGCACGCCGAACGTCGTCGACGTGATGAGCATCTTGCCGATGGTCAGGTCGACCGGCAGCTTGGCCATGGCGTCGCCCAGTGGCGTCAGACGCAGCGCGCCGCCGCCGCCGGCGTCGTCGTCCTGCTGGAGCGCGTCCAGGAACAGCAGCCTGGCGATGGCGTGCGCGAGCTGCTCCTCGGCGGGCCGCTCGACGAACGGAAACTTGCGCACGTCGCGCAGGCCCAGCGTGACCATGCTGAGCACCAGGTGCTCGAGCGGCACCAGGTGGATCTCGGCCGGCGTGAACGCGTCGAAGGCGGCCATCTGGTCGGCGGAGTAGAGGCGGTAGCAATAGCCGGGGCCGGTGCGGCCTGCGCGTCCACATCGCTGCAGCGCCGCGTCCTGCGAGATGTCGGTGGCGAAGAGCCGGTTGACGCCGCATCGCTCGAAGCGCATGCGATTGCAGCGGCCGCTGTCGATGACGAAGCGCACGCCGTCAATGGTCACCGACGTCTCGGCGATGTTGGTCGCCACGATGCATTTCCGGACGCCCTCCGGGGCCTGGTGGAACACGCGGTCCTGCTGCTCCAAGCTGAGCGAGCTGTGCAGCTGCAGGACGATCCAGTGCGGCTCGCCGCCGCGCGCCATGGCGTACTCCTCGACGGCGGCGCTCAGCTTCTGGATCTCCTGCAGACCCGGCAGGAACACCAGGACGTCCCCCTTCTCATGCGGCTTGTACGCGGCGTCGATCATCTCGAGGACGCTCAGGTAGGGCTGGCAGTCGAAGTGGTCGCTCTTCGCCTTCTTCTTGGGGTCGTACGCGTCGTGCAGCAGCGGCCGGTACACCACCTCGATGGGGTACAGCCGGCCGGGCACCTGGATCGTGCGCACCGCGTCGTTGGCGAAGTACTGCTGGAAGAGCTGCAGGTTGATGGTGGCCGACATGAGCACCAGCTTCAGCCGGCTGCGCCGCCGCACCACCTTCATCAGCCCGACGAGGAAGTCCATGTTCAGGTGGCGCTCGTGCACCTCGTCCAGCAGGACGGCGTCGTAGGCGGCGAGCGCGTCGCCGTCGGCCGCCTGCCGCAGCAGGATGCCCTCGGTGAGGAAGACGACGTTCGTCGCGCGACTCTTGCGCCGCTCGAAGCGGATCTGGAAGCCGACGCGCTGCCGGTGCGTGGACAGCGTCTCGTGGGCGACGCGCTGCGCCAGCGAGACGCACGCCAGCCGTCTGGGCTGCGTCACGGCGACGCGCCGGAAGCCGGCAGCCAGCGCGTACTGCGGCAGCTGCGTGCTCTTGCCGCACCCGGTGTCGCCGGCGACCAGCAGCACACCAGGGCGCTGCAGCTCGGCGATGATCTCCGCCCGATGCGCGGCGATCGGAAGCGCAGCCTGCGACTGCCGCAGCTGCTTCAGCTGGCTGAACCGGCTGCGCTGCTGGAAGTCGTGGTAGGTGCGCGCCGCCTCGAGGAGGACGCCCACGGACGCGCGGTTCGACACCAGCCGGCCACCGGACCGGCAGAACGACGGGAACTTGGCGTACAAAAGGTCAAGGCGCCTCTTCAACGTTATGGCAAAGAGCTTGTTGCGCTCCACAGGATGGGTCTGCTGCGAGAGCTTCAACCGGTGCGCAGCCAGGTACTTGCCGTAGAACCGGAAAAAGTCGTCCAGGTTGCGCACCTGGAGCTCCTCTTCGAGGTACTCCCGCACCTCGTGTTTGCAATCGGTGAAATCGATGAGATGCTCCGAGGAGGCGTGGTCTGGTGATGCTCTTGAGCCTGATCTGCTTCTGGGACGCTTTCCACGTCCATGCCCACTGGATTTGTCCTTTCGTTTGCCCATATTTCCACTCGATTCGCAATGTCAATACTTTGTGAGGTTATGCTTAAAGGCGGAAGGTGGACCAGCCGACCAAGTCCGACATGAACCGGCTATGAGGATGTTCGTAAACCGCTATTCTTCTCCCACCCAGCATTTCATAGTTTCAGGTCTTTATCTAGACCCCGTCACGCAGTCTCAAATTGAAGAGGGTTGGATCATGGTTGACTCGACCATCTGGTTGCCTGTCCAACCTCTGTCCTTTGGTTTGCTACTTTTCTTACCCTATGAGGGTGTTCTTAAAGTTGTCTAAAAAGGGCACAGCATTTCATAGCTTGAGGTCTTTGTTTAGATCCAGTCACGCAGTCTCAAATTGAAGAGGGTTGGATCACGGTTGACTCGACCATCTGATTGCCTGTCCAACCTCTGTCCTTCGGCTTGCTACTTTACCTACCCTATGAGGGTATCCTTAAACTGGGTTCTTAAAGTTGTCTAAAAAGAGCCCAGCATTTCATAGTTTTAGGTCTTTGTTTAGATCCAGTCACGCAATTTCAAATTGAAAAGGGTTGTATCATACTTGACTCGCCCATGTGGTCCAAGCTCTGTCTTTCGGCCTGCTAATTTACCTACCCTATGAGGGTGTCCTTAAACTGGGTGTTTCAAGCTGTCTAATAAGAGGCCCAGCATTTAATAGTTTGAGTTCTTTGTTTAGATCCAGTCAAGCAATCTCAAATTGAAGAGGGTTGGGTCATAGTTACCTACCCTATGAGGGTGTCCTTAAACTGGGTTTTTAAAGCTGTCTAAAAGAGCCCAGCATTTTATAGTTTGAGGTCTTTATTTAGATCCAGTCACGCAATCTCAAATTGAAGAGGGTTGGATCATGGTTACCTACCCTATGACACCCTTAAACTGGGTTTTTCAAGCTGTCTAAAAAGAGGTCCATGGGCTATTCTTGTCTCATTCAGCATTATATAGTTTGAGGTCTTTTTTGTTATGTAGGGATCGGTCTACCATCCGGTTCATCGCACCTCGGTCCTTCTGGTCCTTTTGTGTTATCCCAGCCTTCTCATGTCTTCAAGGAAGTACATGAGCTCATTCCAGGGCAGTTTAGCCATCTCAGCGTCGGTCAGTGCCTTCTTCCCTAAGGTTGCCTTCCGTTGCACTCTTAATGTGATGCACTCGCCCACTATATACTGAGGAGTTTCATTCTCTTCTAAACAGTACCTGCATAGTGGGTCTTCGCAAAGACTACGAGATCCCTACGAGATCTCTTAGTCTTGCTCGACTCTAAGAGAGTGCAAGTCGATTGGAGATACTTGATGGTTTTCTACTTAGGAATATCTTGGAGTGATGCATTCCCAATGCTCGTTCCCATTCCTCCTCTGTTTCTGTTGACCCTAAGGCCTTCAGAAATTTCCTTTCTACTACGTACTACCCTACGAGGGTGTCCTTAAAGTGGGTGTTTCAAGCTGTCTAATAAGTGGCCCAGCATTTCATAGTTTGAGGTTTTTGTCTTAGACCTTTTTTTTGTTTGTCCAAACTCTGCCCTTGGGTTCTGTTAACTTACCTACCCTTCCTGCTTTCATATGACCTAAATGTATAAAGTGTGATTTACCTGTGCGGCAATCAGGGCTCGGCACATCTCCTCCCTCTCCGTGTCGCTGACCACCTGTCCGTGCGCGTCCATCTTGGGGCTGGCTTGCAGATGCTGGCAGAGCTGGCTCCGGCTGGACGCCAGACTGGCGCGCACCACTCGCAGGACAATGCTGTAGATGGGCGCGCAGCGGAACACCCTGCGGTCGCACCTCATGATCTGGAACAAGCCTCGCTCTATTTGCCGCTCGCATCTGTAACCCTGGCCTCTTCGTCCACCTGCAGCGGATCCTCGGACACGTCGATCCTGGTCAAGCCCGTGCAATTGCCCACGAGGCTCTTCACCGTCATGACCCAGAGCCGCCTGGGCAGCACGGCGTTCAGCTTGAACCACACCTCGCGGTAGAGGTCCTGGAGGTACCTGGGCACATGCGCGTCCAGCATCCGGGTCGAGTGCTGCGTGATCAGGTCGGCGAAGGGCCACACGTCGATGGCCTTCATGCGCAGCAGCTGCTGGCCCACCCTGGCCAGCTTGGACGGGTTGGCCGGCAGGTCGGCGAGCGCGTCCTCCAGGTGGGCGCGCGTGACCGCCGCCAGCGGCACGTCCCAGTCGTCCACGAGGCGCGCGCCCATATCGTCCACCCAGTCGTCCACCAGCGTCAGATGCGGGAAGTGGGTGGCGAGCAGCTTGAGCAGCGGCCCGAACAGCACCGCGTACGAGGTCTGGTCCTTCTGCGCGTGGTGCAGCAGGTACTTGATCGGCAGCTCGCTGATGAACTCCACCGAGTAGGTCTTCAGCACGCGGCCGGAGGCAGCCGCGCTATGCGCATGCGTGAGCCGACAGTCCTCATAGAGCAGGAGGTAGAAGAGCAGCAGCAGCTGCGGCGCCAGCGTCCCGTCGGCGATCTCCACGTCGACGGCTTCGGCTGGCGTGCGCTCCAGCTGCAGGTAGCGGCCGAAGAGCGAGCGATGGAAGACGCGGCGGATCTCCGGCTCGCTCAGCGGCTTGTTGCTCGCCTCCAGCGCGCCGCTGGCGCTCATGCGTCCCCCAGCCGTCTGGTTGGGCGCGATGATCGAGCCGACGTACGCGTCGACGAGCTGGGGCAGCACCGGGTGCAGCGGATGCGTCGCCGCGCAGATCTGCCGGTAGATCCAGCTGGTCACGTTGACGTTGTGCTTGGTGAAGGCGCGCGAGCGCAGCAGCTGGTGCATGCAGTGCACCGGCAGGAAGCCGGCGATGGCGGCGCTCAGACGGCGCGTCACCGCCACCTTGACGGCGTGCTGCGCCACCACCGGCTCGCTGAAGATCTCCTGCGTGAAGACGAGCTTCATGCGCGCCATGTTGTTGTGCCGGATGGCGATCTTCATGCCGAGCGTGGCGCACACCAGCTCGCAGACGGCGCTCAGCTGGTTGCCGTGGAAGTGGATGGCCATCAGCAGCAGCATCTCGCCGAAGGAGGCGGCCACGCCGGCGGCCGCCTCGAAGAAGGCGTCCTCGCGCACCAGCCACTGCATCCAGTCGATGGCGCGGCGCTCCAGGTCGGCGCCGGCGATGAGGCCGGGGCAGGCGATGAGCATGCAGAGGCCGATGGAGGCGAAGCGCACGCCGGCGGGCGTCGCGCTCGGCTGCGCCGTCAGCAGGTGGACGAGCGCGTGCACCTCGTCGTCGTGGAACTTGATGGCGGCGATGCCGCGCAGGGCGCAGTAGAGGCGCAGCAGGGCGGCGGCGTGCACCACGTCGCCGTCGGGCAGGCGCGCGTCGTCGGCGGCGCGCAGCCGGCGGACGCGCGCCAGCAGCTCGTCGCGCAGCAGCTGGAGCGCCTCGCCCTTGCGCTTCTGGCCGGCGCGCACGAAGAGCGCGAACCAGGTGCGCACCTGCTGGTCGCTGCCGAGCAGCAGGCCGGTGACGAACGCCACCAGGTCGCCGGCGGCGTCGCTGTGGGCGTCTAGGGGCAGCGAGAGCGTGACGGCGAGCGCCGGCATGCGGCAGAGGTCGACGCAGCGGGCGCGCACGGCGAGCGCCTGCGACGGGTTCATGCGGCACAGCTGGGTGAGGCACGCGGCGCGCACGCCGCTGGCGGCGCTCTCCTCCTGCCGCTCGCCGCCGAGGATCAGCTGCGTGCAGACCTCGCGGAACGCGTCCGGGAAGTTGGCGACGATGCGGCAGACGATGGCGGCGCCGTGGCGCACGTGGAGCAGCACGTCGACGAGCTGCGCCACGTGCAGGATGGTGGGCAGCTCCGCCAGCGCGATGCAGATCACGTCGCAGATCTCCTCCACGTAGATGGCGTTGTCGAAGAGGTCGGAGGCGCGCACGTAGGCGCCGTCGTCGCCGACCGACTCCTGGATCTGCGCCTGGATGGCCAGCAGCTCGCTGAGGACGAGCCGCAGGCGGCGCGTCATGTCCGAGCGCTCGTACTCGAGCGCGAGGCCGTTGCTCAAGCTGCCGATCAGCGCCGACTCCGGCTGGCTGCTGCTGCTGCTGCCGCTGGACGTGGGGCCGGTGGGCGCCTGCTTCTGGCGCAGCTGCTGCTCCTTCTTCACGTCCACCTCCAGCATGTGGAAGTTGATGCTCAGCAGCGCCACGATCGAGTTCACCCACTCCATGGCGGCGATGATCGTCAGGATGCCCAGCTTATGGCTGGAGCACCTGCGGGACGTGTCCAGCGGCGAGATCAACCCCATGCGCACGAGGCACGGCAGCACCGGACGGATCTCCTCCTCGCTGCATTCGCACAGCGACTCGATGTTCAGGTTCTGCACGGCTTTGAACACTTTCGCCGAAATTTGCTTGCCAAAGGTGAACGACATTGCTGATTCTAAACCACATTTAGGTTATGTTCCTGGAATTCATCAAATTTCCTTCATATCACAAGAAAATTGCTTTAAGGGTTCATCTCCTGGACGTAGAAGCTGTAGAACTATAAGTTATATATAAGTTATTCCATATCCTAAGACATTCCTCATGTTTGATGTTTCTGGGTTATGTTCCTGGAATCCCTGGAATTTCCTACATATTACAAGTTTATTGCTTTAAGGGTTCATCTCCTGGATGTAGAAGCTGTAGACCTATGTTATATATAAGTTATTCCATATCCCCAGAACATTAATATTTGATGTTTTTAGGTTATGTTGCTGAAATTAAGGGCACATCACCTGGACATAGAGAATGTTCTTGATGGGCTGATTAATGTTATATATAAGTTATTCCATATCCTAAGACATTCCTCATCTTTGATGTTTCTAGGTTATGTTCCTGGAATCCCTGAAATTTCCTACATATTACAAGATTATTGCTTAAAGGGTTCATCTCCTAGATATAGAAGCTGTAGACCTATGTTATATATAAATTATTCCATATCCCCAGAACATTCATATTTGATGTTTTGAGGTTATGTTCCTGGAATTCATCAAATTTGCTTCATATCACAAGAAAATTGCTTTAAGGGTTCATCTCCTGGACGTAGAAGCTGTAGAGCTATAAGTTATATATAAATTATTCAATACCCTAAGAACATTCATATTTAATGTTTTGAAGTTATGTTCCTGAAATTCCTTGAATGTCCCTTAATATTACAAGAAAATTGAGGTAAGGGTACATTTCCTGTTCTTGATGGGCTGATTAATGTTATATATAAGTTATTCCCTATCCTAAGACATTCCTCATGTTTGATGTTTCTAGGTTATGTGCCTAAAATACCTGGAATGTCCCTTGATACTACAAGAAAATTGCTAAGGGTACATCTCCTGGACATAGAGGATGTCCGTGATGAACTGAAGAATGTTATATATACTAAGAACATTCTTCATTTTTGATTTCCTTCATATCACAAGAAAATTGCTTTAAGGGTTCATCTCCTGGACGTAGAACCTGTAGAGCTATAAGTTATATATAAGTTATTCAATATCCGAAGAACATTCATATTTAATGTTTTGAGGTTATGTTCCTGAAATTCCTTGAATGTCCCTTAATATTACCAGAAAATTGCGTAAGGGTACATTTCCTGTTCTTGATGGGCTGATTAATGTTATATATAAGTTATTCCCTATCCTAAGACATTCCTCA
>JAOEHK010069153.1:1452-19191 GCA_025447835.1 Labidoglobus nevermanni | reverse complement strand
GGGGAATACCTGCATCAATAAAATTAACAAAGAACCCTAGTGCTCCTTCAACACATTTATGAAGATTTTCTAGAGAACCTTGGGTATTCCCCTCTCTATTCGTCACACGGGCCGCGTGAAAGGCTTTCTGTCGCCACCAAGTTCAGTTAATTTCCTTGGCGACTCTTCGTTATGTACTCGACAAGTGATTCTTCATCAAAAGAAGAGAGCGCACGAAAAAAATTGATTAAAAATGAATGAAGACTTGCTCGAGCACAACTGGCCATCAATGTCATCGACTTCGACAGTTAGCTCAGCAGCTCGATTTCGAGAAAACAGCGAATAATTTCAATGAATTTTAGCTACTTTTCAGTTCAAAATTTCCTGGATTTTATATCGGATTCTATACAAATATTCGGTAGTCCATGAGCCTAATGACTTGGTTTCCATCCCTGGCGACCAATCGGGAGAGGAAATTTGAAATGGCAGATGTGGTGTCAGTAGGTTCCTGTATGGTTCTCCATTCCATCCTAATAACTCAATCCTATATTTACAATAAGCCCACATAGTCGAACCTAAGTTCTGCGTGTGTCTCCAATAAAACAACAAAAATATTCTTGTTATAATTTTCGTCAATTGTCAACTACAGGAAACTTCCTTATCAGTGGCAGGGTCTTGGCACATCTTCACACAACTACTCACTGTCAAAGCCACAGCAAGTCAAAGTTGCTGCAAACGAGATTAAAGCACTCAGGGTTCAGTTGGATGCTGCTAGATCACATAGTTTGCTTATCAAAGCACATATATCATTAAGATGGAAATACTAATGCGTCGATATAAGCTCGCAGTATTCCTGATATCGTTAAACAATCCCCATAAATCAATCAGATGCGGATGATTTGTAGACATAAAATCTAATCCAACGAAATATAACGTGAGGGGAAATTCGCCAAAAGAGCGAATATTTCTGCTCGATTGCAGACTTTGAGGAATCAAATAATTATAAAATAATTTCCTTATGCAATTTACAACTCCGGTTGAATGCGAATTTATGTTCAATGCAAGCAACATTTCTTTTCGATTTAAGATGCTATCCGATTCCTGAAAGCGCACAAATCTTCTTATTCTCACGTCATTCACATCCTCCTCCACGCTGCTCGCCTGACAACGAACGAAAATTTTATCGCGGAAACAACTTGGCATGTTGATGCTGTCGAGATCCCACGACAGGGGGTCAAATGCCCCGAATGCACTGCCACGTCGAATACGAAACTTTGAAACGGGTTCTGCGAAATTGTTGATGTGGAAACATCTAGCGCTCTATGGCAGATACAAAATACTTAGCATACTGCAATGAGAAAATGGAAATAAAGCGAGGAAGCAATAGATAAAATGTCATGTAGGATTCAATAAGCAATGAGGCGTTCCTGATTGACTTTGTCTGCTCGGATAATTAATAGCTCGACATTTCCAGAAACTCAAGTCAATGAATGATCGATCTGGCAAACAATGGCAGACAGCATAGACGAATACCCCATGTGATATACCGTCTACCCACGCCTTTCATTAATTATTGCATTATTACACTCCCATGGTCTAATCCAGTGTTTCTCAAACTTTCTCGCTGCATCCCAAAACGAGAAAACTGGCACGGGGAATGGAATTACGGAGAGTGAGGCAGCTGCCTCATATCTGGACCCTTCTTTACCTGGCATCACGAAAATACAGGAGGAAATATATTGTAGTATAGGAACACAGATACAAAAATGCCCACTGTCGGGATACCGGTAGATGTAGGCAAGCTAAGCTGTTCCTGTCGCCATCCACACAAAGAGCCAAAGAGCTCTTACTTCTCACTAAAGGAGAATTGTGGAGGATCACGGCGCTCCTGACTGGACAATATCCTTTCAATGGCCACTTGTGTAATCTGGAACTAGTAGACAATTGTGGAGGGGGGCCGGAAACGGTCCATCATAACCTATGGTCATGCAAAACACATGAAAGAGGAGCAAATTGATGTCCTTGGACATAATGCCTCCGGAAGGCATTCAACAGGAGTCACAGCACAATAGGCTCTTAGGCCGTGGTGTTCTGGGTAAAAGGTGCCCGCTGACCCGCTATTAATAAAATATCCCCCCTTACTTAGCCTTATGTAGCCATTCAAAAATTGTTTTAATAATTCCTTAAATTTCTGATCACTCATCTTTTGAGAACTCATCTTGTCAATGACTTTAGGGAGATTTTAGGGCAATCATATCGCGCAGATGACTAGTCCAGCCTGCAAATGACGTTCTCGTTTCGTATTCGAGATTATTTATAACCCACTCGGGAAAACTGACCTACAGCCAATTGCTGTGTCGCTATGGTGTGCAATGACAGCTGACGCAAACATCAGACAACGAATCCGAACCAACTCTCATCAATAATTAGTCACAATAGTGCAGTATCATTAGAAAATTCGTTACTGCCAGGGTGCCAGGTTGCAATACGGGTGTCGATATGCTCAATTTCAACACATTTTCCAGGTTCGAGTGCACTAGTACTAATATATATATTTAGTTGTCAGTAGTAGCAGGATTGCAATAAATAAATACTGAATTCCATACATAATTTGGGTCCATTGTACATCCTCCTTTTACGTCTACTTAGTTTGAAAGGGATCATAGGAATGGGTTATTGGGATAGGATAAGAAATCGTAGAGGAGCGCACAAGATGGTTTCTCTGCCATTTTAGATGTTCAGCTATCCTCTCTCTACTGTGCTGGGGAATGAACCCAAGTCACCAGGCTCGGCTACGGAGCGCAAAGCAACGTGTTAAGTTCCTTAAATAAAAATTAATCGCCAAAACAATGGGAAGGCTAAGATAAGGTTGAAAGGCAAACATAAACATTTAAGTAATGCAAGAAGATAAAGTGTCCCCTGCATTCATTATGCCACCTATTGCAATTCACGACATAAATTTTTATTCGTTGCTAATCTGCGTTGATGGATGACTCCAACCAAGAGTCATTTATTTAAACTTGCAAAGTGTACATAAGACCAATGAATGCCAGCAAGCTTGCCAACAACAAAGGCCTTTGAAATGGACGTAATTTAGGGCCACGATTATTATTCGCAGCAGAAGCTGCGTGGGAACAATGCCCAGGACCAGGACTATTTTGTAATTCCGATTCACAGTTATTTTATTGTCAAGGCTCTAGAACAGTGTTTCTCAAAGCGGGTGTCTTGGCACCCTGGTGTCGCGAAACTTGTTTTCTTTACATCGACCTACTGTGGTACGCGTAAAGAGGAACTATGAGAGTTTGAGAAACACCGCTCAAGAAATATGTGATCACGCATTCTAAGAAGTGCTTGAGAACATGTTTGCAAACGTAGAAAGTGCGGCAAAGTTTCTTGAGTGCGTGTTATGAAATAATTTCACCTCACACTTTCCAAGCGGAGCGTGAACTAAGCCGTAATCCAAAACCAGGTTTATGATAGCGAACTAGGCGAGAAATCTTGCTAATTGAATTTACTTAATGTTTAAATGACGTGATAGTCTCAAGTATTTGCACCTAGAGCGAAAAACCCCTGGGTACGTACTTCTTCTACCTAATCTTTCTTCTTCTTTCGCTTCCAGCAGTTTGGCGTTTCATACAAGTGTTCTGTCCTATTACTTCCAATGAGCATCCGGTAATTTGATTTGTACACAACATTTTTGAGGATTCAAATTCTACCCCAAGATTTTAAACTACAATCCCCTGACTGGGTTTGAACCCGAGACTTTTTGGTTTACAACTGAAGGTGTTCCCATTAGACCAATGATTCCCAAACTTGTTTGCCCCGTAGACCCTTTTCATAGACCCCTTAATGTCGAATTTTGGAAATATATTTCATGTTCTTCTATTACTACTTGTATAGACATAATTGGTAGTATTTGCGCCCAAGCGACGAACAAGCCCGAGGATTACCCACCTTTCGGTACTCAGGGTATTCCCCGTGCTTGTCCACCAGCACTGTCATTAACTATACTCTTACGTAGACCCCCAATTTCTTGTTTCGTTATTGTAGACCCCCTACAAGTCAAAATCAATGCCTAGGGGTTGATATCGACCACTTTGGGAATCAATGCATTAGACTATCGCGCAGAGATAGGCCGGGGCTCCTTACATACTACGTGTATTTGCAGTAAATGCGAAAACAGCAAAAGTATGGCAATGCGCAATTTGAGCAGGTTAACATGAATAAGATAAAGGAGATTTCTTACCGCAACGCCTCGGAGCAGAGAATCAGAGCACACAATCAGTCAGCCAGTGCCCGTCCGCCTCCTCCGAGCAGATCTGCTGCTTCGCCAGCAACGTGGCCACATGGCACCTAGTTCTGCATCGTGCTCTAGTTCCGCACTCAGCATCTCCATTGTGCTTCCTCACGGCAACTCGCGGCCGCGTTCGATCGTCTCAGCGCCACTGGCTTTGCGACAGCTTCTCGCCATCATCATCTCATCATCATCATCATCATCAGCATCATTATCATCATCATGATCATCATGATCGCTTGCGAACATGAACGCAAAATCCACTCGAGGGCGACCTGCACACAGACAGAACATCCATTGTGGTGACTTCTAACTTCTTGAGCTCTTTTGGTTGTTTGCTTGCGTTCATTTCAGTTTGTCTTTTGCCTGTGGGATACACACACACGTCGTTGGATGATCGAGTCAAGTAGAGTGGATGTGCATGTTGTTTGTCTGTATGCAGGTTCCGCCGGACACGGTGATGGTGTTTATTATTTTGCGAGAATATGGAACAAGCGCTTTCAAAATCAATCTCGTTTCGCAACTGCTCTGATAATATGTTCATTTTGGTGTTGAAGGAGGTGGTGGTCACTTGGCTGTGTGATTGATGGTGCTCCGCTTCTGTCTGTCTGCATTGGGAGTGTTTCATTTCACGAGTCACAAGAACAAGGCATCAGGACGAATCGATTCATTAACAGCTGTAGACAATTAGCTACACATGCATTCCTAAAGCGAGGCAGGCTCGGGGAAATACTCGCATGCAGCAACCCCAAACTCGATTTCATTAATTCTCTATTGAAATTCAATAAAAATTACTAACCAAGTGTTGTGCGGTTGATTCAATTCTATATATATAAATACAGCGAATACTAATTAATTAGTAAGGTGTGATTCGCACATGGATTAGTCCCCAATCGAATTATTTATTCAAATATGGATCATTTAATTACGTTAATGTCGGCAATTCATTAAATTGCACCACATATGGATAATATATCATTTTCTCCGCAGTGTCAAGGTAAATTAGAAGGGAAAACTCAACGCAACCAATTAGCGCGCAAACGTGATATAACTAGAAAGTTTCAATTGAGAACCAACACCCTGAATTGGGTCCAAACCATTGAAAACCATTCTTTGGCTATTCCCTAACTTTAATGAAATTAATTTAACATCGTTATCTAGCAAGTATTACTAATTGGATTACAACTATGCAGATCTAGGTAAGTAAATCATATCGCTTTGTTGAATTCTCCCCTGGAATATTGCCCCCTTCAATAGCCTTTTTGGGTTTTTATAACATTATGTGAGGAAGCAGACCACAATGGATTTTTAACTACAACGCTCTGCCAGGTATTGAACCCAACTCAGCAACTCATTAAATGTATCTCTGTCTACCTATCCGTTTGTCCTTGTGTGTCCTTGATTTACACCTAAAATATAAATAATTCTATCGAAATGAAATATTGGGCATATTCCGTGTAGTCCTGGTACAACGATAACGCAAAGGAAAATTGGAAAAACCTCATGGTTCGAAAGTTATAGCGAGGAAAGCAACATTTACCATGACAAATCATTTGAGTAAAACCCAAGCAACGCTGGGACTTCTACTAGTTAATCTATAAAAGCACCACAAATGGTACCAGGTTTGGAACAGTACCGGCTACAATTAGCAATTGCCACCCCCCAGCTAAGGCAATTTGCAGAAAACCTACAACACTTGCGAGGCAATAAAATGTCTGGTGTCTATCGAAAAACTTCGCTATGAAAACTGCGCAATAATGTGGCGAAAATTTATGTCTACATGTTGAACCTCAAATGGAATGAAGACAATATAGTATTTCGCATTTCACGCGTGCACAAGTCCTCGCTGGTATCCAGGACTAGGCGCGCAACCGAATGGAAAGTTGGAAAAATCAATAAGAGGACAGCGGGAGCGATCTCATTGTGTGGTCGTGTCGAGGACGAGTTCCCAGCAGCAAAGAGCAAGTTGGTGATCTCTTCGCCACTCGCCAACTACAACTGCTCGCATCTGGATCAGTGCACGTGACCAAAACGTCCTCCGTCGAATGCATTTGCATATTAACTTGCCAGGAATGCGTGGAGGTCAACAGGGAAATGCAATTTTTAATTCAATTTCATGCTCCTCCTTCCGCGCAGCTAGATTTTCCCAACTTTTTCTGGCGCTCTCTTCTGCAGTTCAACAGCTGGAACGTTCAACTTCGAAACTTCATCTGCTTTTTGTTTGAAGCTCTTTTAATGAGGGGTGAGCACGTTGGCTTGCAATTTATAATGCCTTTCAGAGCCAGGCGAACTTTCAAATTCAAATGAAAATTAGAGATGAACATTTCAGTTTCGTTTCGAGCAAGCTGTTCTAGGATAACATTTCCCAACAAATCAATCTCGGGCTGCATTCAACACTCGCCCCTATGAATTCCTGCAAGATCCTGGCGTGATATATAGTATACCAGACATATTTTCAACCACTAATCAATACAGAGAGAGACAGAATTGAACCCAGAATTGAACTAGCAATAATCGGCTCCTAGTTCAATTAAAATTTGATGAAAATTGAAGTGATATTTACATTTGCCGGCGGTAGGATTCGCAGCATCTATTCCAGGCAATCAACCACTTTCGGAATATGTCGCAACGCCATCTGGCGTTCTACAGGGACGGAAGCTTCAGGCGTACTCAGATGCTTCGATTACAGCGCTGTCGAGATGGCTTAGAGCCGGTAAGCAGCACCACGATAACATATCATCTTTATCACCGGTCGATAGTCACCCGCAAGCGAAGAGGGAAGCAGTAGGCAACGATCCCAAGCAAGCCAAGTGTCTGCTCTTGACTTATTCGCGCTGCAACCGCCAATAGCAACGGAAGAGTGGCTGATATGAAAATGAGGATATCACGTGAAAGCCGCACTCAATAATTGCCCAGTGAAGTAAACTACCTCGAGTCATACCAAATATACGCCTAATTTAGCATCAGTTTTCGCAAAGTGGGGCTAAATATGGGCTGGCAAACCTGAACAATGCACATTTCCAATTCGGTTTCGTGCGCTTCGGACGGTGAGCAATGCGCAAAGTTTAACTTTGCAACATCAACAAGAGATGCAATTCAATGAATTCCAACGTATTTCGCTACAACTTGTAGTAACGCTGCGATGAGAATGCGATGGTTAATAAACTACAAATGCTACACAGACACGTTCCTCCTCAATGAAAACGTTGCCCAACAGAATGTACTCGAAAGCGTAATCCTTCCTTATGAAACATTTATCACAATAAAGTATGCAATATATTGTAGATAAACGAGGGGTTGCCTTTTATTCTGGCTACCGCAACGAGGAAATGTGGATGCCATAAATATAACATAAAGCATCTCTATGGGGGAAGCTACAATGTGCGAAATGTCTTATAAGTTTCTTTTCATTCTCGTTTTATACAAAATTACAAATTGTATTTATTTCGCATAAATTCCAAATACTGTGAGGAGGATGTAGAAGTAGAATGTCTTAGAGAGGAAGGACTGAAATTCCTCATTCATGGCAGCGCTAAAACTATGCGGAAACAAGAACAAGAATATAGCTGGCTAAAGTAAAAGCTCAAATATGTGTTCCATGTTTGAAAATATGTCACTACATCAACCATACTTTTGGGAAGACGACTATAAAAATTGATAATTAGAAGAATATTATTCTAACATAATGTTTCATGTCCATAGACATTAGACAACAGCCAGAGGCAAAAGCTCTTAGAATCCTGGAACTAACTCAGACTGCTAAACCAGGGAAACGCAGGCCAAGAACAACATGTAGAAAGGAGGTTCTGCAAGATATGAAATTCCTAAGGATTGGAGCCTGGAGAAAGAAAGGTCTAGATAGAAAGCAGTGCCTCATACTTTGTTATCTTGAAAATTATTGAATTATTGTCTCTACAATTTCTTCTTGTACATTCGCCATTCATATCAATTTGATATTTTGGTCACTGACGTATCGACCCTTATCGCCTTATTTATCAGTAGAAGGCGGAAGGAGAGCGTATTGAGGTCAAGTAAACGCTGTCATAGTCTCAAATTGAAGGATTCGACACGTACAAGTTGTTAGGATATCGTAATGCTTCAGCAGACTCTTGGAGAACGTGGAGGGGGCAAGAAGGATAATGTTCACAAGGTGCTTGAACATTCCAACTGGTGTTTGCCGGCGCTGCGTGATGAGAATATGCCAAAGTCTTGAAGATGTCACGTATTGTATTTTCGCGTAGGTGATGAGAGATTGCCTCGTAAAGTAAAGTCTACGCAAATGTGTCTACTTTACCCCAAACTGCATAGGAAAGTCTTCAATTCATCTGAGATCTACCATAGCACGGAATAATTGAGAAGGCAATCTAGGAAAACTGGCGAAACGAGGTCAAATATGGTGATTGTAAACGCGCACATTTCCTACGAATGCCAAACTGTTTCCCTCGAGAAAAATGAATTTTCTACAGACAATTGCGCTTTAATTTACGTTTTTCCACGTTGAAAGAAAATGCATGCCCCGACATTCATTGCTAATATATCCATCCCAATGGCCAAGTTTTAATGCGACTTTTACGATCTCGAACAAAAATAATACTGCATCTACTTTACAAGCAATTGTTGCCAAAAATATGAAGCTTAATAAACGATGACAGAATTCGGGCACCTTATGACAATTGAGAAATATGTCAAAAATTGCATAACACATAGTAATTACTTCGGAAGTTATAGCGAAACAACCTTCAAGTTCCAACCAGGAAACTTTTAGTCGAATGAGTGAATCTCACCTCAATTAGAAAGAAACGTTCTGTAGTAAATCCAAAGTAGCGTTGGATCCCCTACTAGTTAGGATTTAAAATACGAGTTGATCAATCATATTCTAAATGGAAACAATACTTTTCTTTCTAGACCTTAATTCAATGCCTGGTATTGAAAACTTCCAGTAGCAATTGAGGCAAGACGGATATATGTCGTATATTATACTACTATATTTTAGCGCCCTTCAAGATAGTCTTACCTAGGCCTAGTAGCCTAGTCTCCACCGGTACCGTGCTCACGGGCACCTAAACTCATAGACTCGCTCACTTCGCTACTCAACTGCCTCGCAGGTTGCTTGTTTTTATAGTCGATATGGTATAACCATTCATCAGCCATTCATCAAATCGAAAAGTCAATAATCAAGTGCGAAGACATTTCCCAAACTTACATGGACTCAGTGGCATAACTTCATTTTTGGGGCCTGGAAGCGAATTCTAACCATGGGGCCCCTATTAATTTTTGCAGTGCCAATGTTTTATGATGGCCTACCTATGAGTGACAAATTGCGGATCGGAATTTGGCTTCGTCAGTGCAAACGGGGCCCCTCTGAAGCGGGGGCCCTGACGCATTGCTTCCCCGTAGCTACGCCACTGCATGGACTGTAAGGACGGGCATTGAACATCATTACCTCAGGATGGCATCGTCAAGCCGTCCGGTCGGCGTGTGCATGTGCTACCTACATTCTAGAATAACTGTAGACATAAGTGCAACTAGTTGGTAAAAGTGCACATGCAATAAGAGCAATGGGGATTGCTTTGCGGCGGCGGGGCAACGTTCTTAATTACGAAGTTCGGCTCATTGCCGGCGTCGTGCTGCGTTGCGCTCGACGTCTTCGCATTTTCATTAACGCCGCACTTAACGCGTCGCGCCGCTCATTAAAAGCAGCGTGCAATGATAATAATTTTACCGCATGGCAATTTGCAATAATTACACCCGGCACGACTCAGTTCGGCTGCGCATCTATGCCGCCGACATCGCTCCAGGACTGCTCTTGTCAAGAGCCTTATCGCAGCCACGTCTGCGATAATAAGTAATACCCGGACCATTTGACTCCTTGCCAAATGCACGTACTAAACTTTGACGAATAGTTTTCGCAACGCGGAAAGAGACGCGAATCCAATATGCGTGCATTTGCTGTTGTGACAGTTGGACACTCATTCCCAACCCATTTTGGAAACCATAAAAACATGCTTTACAGGCCTGTTCCCAAGATTCCTCCGCCAAAAGAGAGTCGCATTACTATTAAGCCTGGTATGATCTTCTTTGAAGCTTGCATAATGTCATAATCATTAAAGTCTTTGTGCTGGGCCGGCTCCAGGTGGAAGCAATCAATGCGCTGCATCGGGGCACTGAAATCCTAGAGTCGGTACTGGCTTTGTGGCATTAAAGTTCACCGATTACTTCGATAGCGAACTTGTTGTCAGGGTGCAAACGAGCCAAGTGTGAGTATAATCGAGTTTTCAAACGATAATCTAACTCCCTTACGAGCATAGTAAGTATACCCCAACGTCTGCCCGAGCAAAGAAATACAATGTATATGGCACACAGCCATATCCTTTTACATGCAAAGAGAGAAAGAAGAAATCAACAGTAGTGCACGTAAAAATCCACCACTGCAGTAAATCTCTACAAATTCACCTTTTGCTTATCCATATTGGTAAAGAATACTTGAAACCCAGAGGTTAAATGTTACAACTAACCCGCCAAGAAATTGGTGAGCAACTCAACTGATCCTTAGAGAGCTTGAAGTGCACTTCGCAACTTTTAGGTGTTACTATACATCGCACTCTCAATTGTATAGCACTTTTCTCAACCTGGAAATTGCACTGAGAAAATGCATTTCCTGGTTCATAAATACTTCCTCCCTAAAAGTTTCCAATGAATGAATAAGAATCTAATTGAAGTTGCGGTAAATGGAAAGTAAAACATTTAGATTGCTGTAAAGGGGGCAACTGGTAAAGTAGAAAGTTTATGCTCAGATAAGAAAACAAGGTAATCAGTTTAACAATGAACTTACAATAAGGGATAAATCACCTTTGTATCGGCCTTTCCCTATTGAGCACTTTCTATTCTGGGTCATTTTTCAGATTCTATTAGGAAGGGTGGGAATGGAAATAACCAAAAAGTAACAACAATCTAAAAACTGGAATTCTCGAATCATAATCAACTCTGAAATTGTTTAATTCTGATCTTATCAACTTGCATTCAGTAGCAATCTGCGCATACCTTGCCAAATGATTAATTGCAGTAGAACGATATTTATCATGAGCCAACGTTTCCAGGCGCTTTCACTCTTCACTCCAACGACATACAAGAAATGTGCATTATCCTTAGTGCCTTAAAATAACCAGCCCTACTGTTTTCCGTTGGCTTTCACAACATTGAAAATCCTCATTCACCAACCAAACCAACGAATAAATCCATTGTATGAACCTGCGCTACATGAATTTCTAGGAATGCTAGAAACAACAATTCTACTATTCCTTTAGACGACAGAGCAAACCGGCAAGGTGAACCAAAGGTAAAGAAAATCAGATAAAATGAACGAAAGGATAAAAACGCTCTAATTCTCCCAACATGCATTCAACACAAGTAAGGATAACGGCAAACATTTAAGATTTAACCTTTTATTTAGGTATACTTTACTATAGCAAATATCTTGGTCCTTATACTTGCGTATCCAACGTATTACTTTCATTGTAGAAACAAAAAGGCAGCTCTCAGCTTGGCGAATTGGAAAATTTCAAAATATATATAAAAATGAAATATGAAATATTAGGCATGTTCCGTTTACTCCTGAGACAATAACAACAGGAAAAATAATTGGAGAACCTAATGGTTCGGCTGTTATTGCGAAAAAAGCAACATTTTCCGTGACAAAACAAGTAACCTGAGTTCATGTCGGAAACCATTTGTTCGATTTATAAATACGCGCATAATAGCAAGTCCCAAGTAACACTAGGTTCTCTACTAGTAATAAATAATGCTCTGAATATGCATAAACTGCTGAACGAAATTACTCACAAACTTTTAATTATAATATCTGCACAGCAAAAGTCTATGACGACAAATGCGATCGTACTGAGAATAGAAATCTTAAATAATGCACGAATCCTCGAAACAGTGGTAGCAAATGAGAAGGCGCAATTATTCCCAACAGATGGCAATGAACGTCGGAAAACTTTACACAGAAACAACAAGTTTCCCAGTGACGTTATTTCGTTGAGGTAATCGAGTAAAAGTAGCAAACAATGGGGTCTTGATTAATTTTACCAGAGACGAAGAAAGCGCGAATGAAACAACGAAGATGAAATTGGAGAAATGCCAGCCACAGGGAGGTATGAGTCAAACACGTCTGGATGTTTGAAAGCTACCATGAAATTCACTTCTGTCATTTTCATTCCAAGAGCCATATCTCTAAACAAATATTGCTCGGCATCGAATTAAAATCTAGCCTAACATATGCTAATTCTAGTGTAATATGTTCTACGTTAGATTTGTAAGGGAAATGAAAAATTGGGATGCATGCTGAAAAGTCCCACTGCATTCATTTCAGTTTCAATAATAAATTACATCATTTGTCCGTTCGCGGAATACAAATTGCTGCATAATGGCGCACTCAAGTCCAATGCTTTTGTAACAATGTTGTAATCCGGTATTAACGCCCCAACGTGTTTGCATCGCTAATTGTCAGTGTTTTCGCCTTGTTCGAGTACAATTGTTCGTTAGTCAGTGGGATTTGTATGGCAAATATCATTTGTAAGTTTTAGCATTGTGCGTTTTGGGTGGAATCAGAATTAATAAGCAAAGGGGAGCATCCGTGGTAAATGATTTCCGATAAAAAATCGAACGTAAACTGCAGTTTCTATAAGTAGTTAAAATTGCCTTACATAACTCACCCATGGTGATGGTGTAGTCCCAGCTCTCCGAGTCATTTTTGTGAACGTTCAATTTTTCCGGCTGCAACAACAAATCAATTGGTTAATACTGTAGTGTCGTGCCCCGCTATCTCAAACTACTTGATATGGCATGGAAAATTCGCTGCTTGGCAACAGACGAAGGCGCAAGCGCAGTAAACCACGTCGATCACTATTACAGTGCCGTTTGTTATACAAAGTGGGTTATTTTCACTATAACTTCCAAACCATGAGGTTTTTTCCACGTGTCTTTCCTTCAACATTAACCCAGGAGTACAGGGAACATGCGCAATGTTTCATTTCGATCGAATTACTTGTATTTTAGGAGGAGATCCGATACATACAAACGGACACACATACATTCATTTATATTTATAGATTATCACTGGCTCGCCTGATCGCTGAGCAGCTGTAATTGCCGATTACCTATTTATATATTGATCGCAGCAAAGGCTAACAGAATTCGTATCGATGGCCGAGGGAGGCGAGGACATCAACGACCTGTCGACGTCATTGGAATTGGAAATCCCCAATATGCGTCAGCACTTTGGGAATGTCGTGTGCAGCTTTTATCGAAACTCTGGCCTAGATTTCCACGAGCTATTATCTTTTCTACGAGGACTGACAATGTGAACGTGTAAGCAAAAACAGCGCTCTTGCCATTTAATATTGCTATAATGAATACAACAGCAGGCGACATACTTCGCCAACAATCTGGCGCACTGGGAAGAGGAGCAAAAAGAAGCCGGATGGCATGGAGTCGAGTCTACATTTATTTATTGATTTTTCTTTTATTCGCTTATTTCTGTCTACTGGCCAATGTCAATTTCCTATTGTTGCGCGCCTATTTTCAATTTCATTCACAATGAGCGTGAAGCTAAATAACCAACACCAACGAGAAATACCAGTGAAGGCAGAAATAATGCCATGACATGGTAATAATTAGCCCCATGTGACATGCACCTATGATGTATGTCGATATCTTTTCAGCACATCCTGTTTTTGAGTTATTAATTATAAGCCATTGCAATAGTACCTGTACTACGATATACCAGCAGTTCCCAACCTGTGGCATGTGTACCCCTGCGGGTACTTAGTAAGTTTTTTAGGGTTTAAAGAAAATAAGAAGTTATGTACCGCAAATTAAGTCACAACTAGGCCAACTCAGGAATTTAAAAGAGAAGAAGTATAGAGGTAAGGAATAGAAACATGAAGGAAATCGGAAACAAGTGAGGCCTAGGAAATCATAAATCATAAAAGACCGGAGTCTATAACTGGAGGAGGAAAGTGAAGAACAGACCAATGTGGAGAAGATTCTGTATCTATAGATTCAGAAAGAAGCATTACGAATCTATATATAGCTCAGGCCGCTCATCAGCTAATTCCATTGACCACTCGATGAATTCAGTATGGTAAATGGATAAGTGAGCGGTAATCAATATGCAATTGAAGTTTAATGCAGGTCGGGTCACTTTGGGACACATGGAAATGCAACGTCCAGCAATGCAAGATAACGATTTCTCGTTGAGAGCATAAAAATATGTTGCATAAGGATTAGTCATTGTTGAATCATAATCATAGCAAATGCATATGTTCACGGATTTACCAGACAAAATTAAATTTGAGCCACCTACTCAATCATATGGGCTGCGTCAAACTTTGCGCCAACACTTTCCTCGAACGCAAACTTGGAAAAACTCCAATGTTCTCACTCATAAAAAAGTGCAAATTTCCTAAACAAGTGAACGGTAAACCAAACTGCAAACAGAGTCAATCTAAACCGTAAATTACTTTTGAAATTTAGCAGTCGTCAAAACATCAATACTTGTCGCAATAGAACGAGTGGCGAAGACTAAATTTTAGTGACATGATTAATTGAAGATGAGTTTTGCAAGCATTCCACGTCTGCTTGGAACTTTGATTGCATCATGAATTTTTGCACGTTGCGTCGACATTTCGCATTAATTGAACTAAGCCACAGGCTGCGCCTAATGAATATTAATAGGAGAGTGCAGTTGTGCAAGTGTGGTGCGCCTAGAAATGCCGAGGCATGCCGAATATAGATATGCAATGCAAATATATTGCGCCCAATCCGCTTTATCACTAAACGCGCTCCACATGGGGACATCACTTCAATAAATCGACAGCAAACCTATTGGAAACGTCGTGCTATATTGTATTTGATACGATTTTAGCTGATTACGAATCTGGGCACAATTCACTGCCATATTGCCCAATTATTAATGAGTGCTGAAAGCGTTTGCTATTTACAACATCTGTGTGTCCATGATTTAAGTCTAAAATACAAACAATTCGATCGAAATAAATTACTGTGTACTTTCTGTGTACTTCTGAGACCATTAACGCGAAGGAAAAAATTTGATACGCCGCATGGTTTGAAAGTTATAACCGAGAAAACATCATTTTCAATGCCAATCATAATGACTGCTCGGTAATGGACGACGACGCACGCGCAGAAGACCGACATCGATCATGATTTGAGTACTGTTTGTCATGCAAAACGTTAGTTTTTTCGCGATAATTTTCCTGTCCTGAGATTTTTCCAAATTTCCTTTGCGTTACTGCTGTCCCAGGAGTATGCGGAACATGTACAATATTTTATTTCGATAGAATTATTTCTATTATAGGCGTAAATCACGGACGTACATTTATTTTTATAAATATAGATTGAATTTCAAGCTGGGCTATAGCCATTATTTAGCTGAATTTTTACAAAAACTCGAACCTTGCACAATCATGAAACAAAGTAGCAAAATTGTGCTCCGGGGAGCAGTTTTCACAGTTTTTCAGGTTTTAAGAACACCAGAGCACAATATTAAGGTCATAGGTCATATTGTTGCATGGTCGAGATACGGCAGCAACTCTTCGCATCCATCTCGTCTATTGTCCGAAAAATTCTGCAACTTTTTACACAACAACTGAAACGTTAAGAATTTTATGTTTAAAAAAAGGTGTACAAAAAACCCTTAAATAAAATAACTCGTACGGAAGCCAGTTGGAATAATGTATCAACAGGTTATTTAGACGAACATAAATTTTGATAACCCATTAAAAGCATCGGAAGTTTTTCCTGATCAATCATATTTTCGTGGTAATTCACTGATTGTTTGATCTGTAGTAAAATTCGTAAACTTATTTATTTGCTTAATGCGGTTTTTAACACTTGGAAGCGCGCCAAGACAGCTCACAGATTCATAATAATCTACAAATTTCAAATATTAGTAAATTCAACGCATTTTAACGCAATCGGACAAGTGAAATTAAAAAAATTGTTTTGAAGACATTTCCTTCAAATGTCAACAATTTTAATTCTAATGCAGTTATTTATGAAGATGCTATTTCGGACGATTCCTGCTCCGAAATATAGATGGTGCTACCAGCGAATTTACGAAAAAGAACTAAAATGAATCTTTAAATAATTATTAATGAGAAATAATATTTGAAAAACTGTATTATGATCAATTGTCATCCACATCAAGTGTAAAAAAATATTTGCACTTAATTGGATGAATACAAAGTGTTCTAATTAGCGATTGATAACGATTGTTAAGACAATTAAATATATTTACCGAGAGTTCGAGTAAATAGAAAGATGTTAACAATTTAAAATAAGATCAGAGATCGGTCACCACTTCATGGAAGATGGATACAGTTAAAAGTTAATAGCATATTAAAACTTCAGCTCACTTCGCAATATACTGGCAATAATATACGGCTCTCTGCTTCAGATTCATAAAATATCAATGTTTTCCAGCATACCAGCTCATTGTCTGTCACATTGCGTGAAATATTGATAGCTGTTGATGGAACGCAATCGCGCGCAATCAGCTATGTGAGCTATGTGTGCTAATTGGATTTAAAATTGTCATTTACATCTACAAACGTATATACTTGATATTATGGAACCTACAACCTAATCTTTTCCCCTCCACCCAATGCTAAAGTTCAGTCTTTATTAAATATCCGTTCAAACAGCGACATTAATTTAAATCGATCAACGACAAGCTGTGTACCCTGTTTCCATTATGAGCGCTACTGCTCAAGTTTGCTTGGATCCCCTATGAGATTTGATGATTTATTCAATCATCAGCCTCAATCAACTTCATCACGAACATCATCATTTCGTTCATGACGTTGTGCATTCACAGAACGAACACTGTCCGTCTGTGTGTTCTTGATTGACGCCTAAAATACGAATAATTCGATGGAATTGAAAGTTTGGGCATGTTCCTAGTTTTCCTGGAACAATGACAACGAAAAGAAATATTGGAAAAACCTCATGGTTCGAAAGTTATAGTGAAAAAACATTTTTCAGGGCAATAATAACCTAAATGCGCGTCTAAAAATAGTGCTTCGATAGGCCGATAGATTTTCTGCATATAGCAGCAGTACCAAACAGGCGGACGAGCAGTCTAAGCAAGAATGATGACTTGAATATCTTAGTTTAACTGGATGTTGATGGGAAATTAAGCGAATTTAAAGTTGAGTAAATCAGTTCAAGTGTAGTACACAACATATTGCCCGAGTCTCGAACAGAATCGTCTGTTTACCAACTTGAACTGATTCGTATGATTTGTTATGTTGTTATTCAGTTTGCTTGCTCAATGAGCTTTGAAAATACGAGGACGAAATTTGTTGCCACAAACACATCGAAAAGGACGCGCTAAACGCATACAAATTGCACCACTTATCTTTATTATTTATGCTTCTATA
>JAOEHK010069142.1:0-19198 GCA_025447835.1 Labidoglobus nevermanni | reverse complement strand
GTCTGGCCTCCCTCACTGGTTAGGGCTTCACAAAATCACTGAACACTCGCGAACACGTGCCTTTAGCTCACTACTTCACGCAATACTGAGGTTATAGAACATTTTACAGTGTTGCCAGATTTTTATTGAAAAAGAGAGTTATAAAAATCATCCAAGACGCGTGTCACCAAAAATGTGCTCGCGTGTCAGCACTGACATAGTGACATAGTGTCATAGGTTGGCCATCACTGACTTAGGCCCTACTATTTGGGCACATTGTACATCCTCCTTGTAGGGCCTCTTAGTTTCTGGAAGGGAATGTAGGATTGGGTTATTGGGATTCATCTGTAATTTCAGATGTCTTACTGTCCTCTCGGGCCGCTCGGTAGTGAAGGGTAACGTTCTATCAGGGATTGAACCCAAGTCACTAGATTCGTGGGCCATCCGTGCGCCATCTGCATTACCGCTCGGCTACCGATTGTTGTAATAGCAGGGGCAGGAAATGACGAAATGTTTGTTGTAAGTCATATGGGCAAACTAGGTGAGAGATAACAATTTTATTTCATAATGGCCACAGATGCAGGAAGCTTGCTTCTCTGGAAACCGGTGTGAAAAATAAAACATAGATATTATGATGAGCAAGAAACGAGCGGAACTATTTGGCCACCCGCACATTTGGCTTTTGCACCCGTTTTGCGTGAATTCGTACCGTACATGCATAAATATTTATAACGCGAGATAACAGTGCCTGCTCATTTGTCCACGTTTTTCAAGTTATTTAGATATGTGTGTCGGCTCAATGTGTATACACATGAGCATGAATAGGTGCTGCGAAGCCATCCAGGGTTGTTCTCACATGGAGTGCCTGCAAGCACGTAAAAAATCCAACAACTCAAAATAATGCATCATAAAGTAGGCCCCAGGAGCATTTTTTCAATGTAAACGGGTTGTGCATGAAGCTCTTCTACTTTTTCACTTCATGTCCCCGTATTTTGATAATGTACTTACGACCGCCCCTACATGTATCCACTCGTAGATGGGTAATGTATTTATAAAAATGTTTTTTGCATGCGGAAGCGAAATGATGTAGAAATTGTAAAAATGCGCAACATTGCCGTGGAAAAATCAAATTAAAAAGCATACCAACTTCGTAATTCGCACGGTAAATATTTGCGGATAATGCGCACAACTTTATGTAACTTAATAGCTTCACATCATTATACATGCATTGAGTTCGCTCTGCTCCGAACTCATTTGAATCGTTTGGATCGAACGCAGATTTTGCCAGTCAACTTTTATCACGTCGTCGACAGGCTGGCACAAAGTTTGCCCCGATGGCAAACATGCCGATAAATCCCAATATAAATATCATATTCGAGACAAGACGGTATCGATCCTCAATCTTTAATCGTAAATTAACATATCAAAGTTTGCGCTTCCGTACGAAAGTTTGAAAGACGATACCGGCATCAAGTCAAAACCAAATGGAAAAGTTTGTCATGACTCAAATATTGATTTCGTTGCAACCACAGGTTCCTATTAGCATATTAATGTTTAAGCAACTGGGTGCTTTCAATTTCCATCAAACATCTTCAGTTCTATAGCCGTTTTTCGTCAACGAACCTGAACGATACATGCCAAGTCAGTGGCGGTTTGGGCAGATGTAGTTCGCGTTCGAATTTCCATTTCAAATCGTAATTAGTAATTGAAATTGAACGCCAGTCTTAGATGTACTATTAAGCAAATTGCAATCCGCTGTTTTATTTCAAATATTCGCCAAGATTGTAACACGTGTCATATTTAGTTTGAAATTGAATTTTATGTTTGCAAATGCCGAAAACCACCCCCGGACTCTTCGGATTCCTCAACAGGTATTTGCAGAGAAATAGACGCGTCGAGGTATTAGCGGAAGTGACGTAACTTCCTAGTTTCTTGCTAATCAGCATAGTTTTAATGATCGCTGAACAAATCAAGTGCCTAGTCACGGGAACACTCTCTTCAAACAAATTAAGATTCCGTGGAGGTGAGTTGCCTCTTGGTGTTTACTTCAACACCGTTCATATATACACTTTAATGTAAGTAACCGAGATGAAAATTCACCATTCGCCCCATTTACTCAAATTTATTATTTCTACATCCCACATAAAACATGAAACTGAGAATAGTAAACTCAATGCTTTTGGAAGATTTTAGTATACCACGTTTCATTTATTTTCATTGAATATAAATACTAGTTTCGTATCGGAAAATGCTAAAAATAACGAATGTAATTACTAGATGAATAATACAGTAACAAGGGTTCACAGGAGATTTTAGGAGTGCAACGCCAAATCGGTAAGCTTTCAACCTACGACTTCCTTTCTCACTTGATCTTGTCCCTTCCTGAACTCAACTGCCCCCTCTCATTCCTACTTTGGTTACATATTGGGTAACCTATTTTGAAAGCCAATTTTCATTGTTTCTATCAGAATAGATGTGCTATCGGGATCAAGTCAGATTTCTGTGTGTGTGTGCATTTAGGGCAATAAACAGGGGAGTTGGGTGCGAAGTCGAAAATTATCATCTTAAGTCTGAGATAAAACGAGGGCACGACAACTTTATGATAGCGCAGCAATGGCTACACAAGTTCTGTTGAAGGCACGTTAGTGGCGCCCTTCCAAGGGGTTGATATATACTGTTAAAATTCACGAGGCAAGCATGTACGAGAAACGAACGAACGAACACTCATTTAATATAGCGTTTTGGACGCATTCGACAAAGTACATGCTCGAAAACGTGCTGTGCCAAAAGTGCCATCGCCATCACGACCGACTCCGCCACCAGCGTCACCGCATCGTGGCCCGTCGTCCTGCATTGCTGTCCCCACGACGCGCCCCTCATTTGCCTGTATTCCCTGCATTCCCCATCTCATCTGTCCCCAGCTATCCCTGGCAAAAACATAATTGAAAGATTAAAATGCTTGCGTCAGCTAGATTAACTTGTTAATTATAATGTGCATTAAGTTTTATGGTAATTAAAGTTTTGTTAATTCACAACGAAATGTTGCAAGGGCTTGTCGCACTCCGTGCAAAGACTATGGATGCATTAGGGGGCGAGATGGGGTTATTCAAATGTATTCCGGGCAATTGCCACGTTGTCGTCAACGGTTTCAAGAATCCTGTGTGTGTTTCTTAAAATTAACACAGACAGTGCCGGCTCTAGTATCTAGGCGCTCCGATGCAAAAACCGTCAGTGACGCCCCTCAAAAAGGAATTACAGATAAACTGATAAAATGATTTCATTAATTTGTTCCAAGAGGCACGGGGAATACCCGAGGTACCCGAGGTTTCCCGTGCTTATGGCGACCCATCGATTGCTTCCACCTGGAGTCGGTCCTGAACAAAGACCTAAAGGTCCAGGATCGTCCTATTGATTCCTAGCTATGCTATGACTATTGCAAATCTATTTGTACATTCAAGTTAACAACGCTAATAGTGATTCGGGATATATCCAACAATTTGAACAATAATGCGTCTTCTTTCTATCCAGCATCCCAACTGGGTGAATGGGCAGACAAGAAAGAACGCAGCGCTGCATTTAAAAGCCTTTATTCCGAACGGGATGGATCAATTATTCCGCTTAATATTCGTTCCGATTGATATGCAGATAGGGATGGCAAATGTAGGGAATCAGGGTGAATGTAGCATGCTGGATTGAGTGTAAGCACGGATGTAGCAGAGTTGGTCGGCGGTGAAGTGTAATCTGGAATAACAACTGCAATGCTTGCTGCAAATAGGCTGTTTTTTTGCATATAAATTGCATATTTCCAACGCCAAAACGCTTTATCCGGCAACTCACAACCATTACAATTTCCTATCAGTGCAACCATACCATGTCACATTATTAGGCACATTGGGAAAGCAACGTGAACCAATACAGGAGCAGGGCACCGTTGAATTTTACAATATAATAATATAATATGTAAATGATTTTTGTTATTAGGCAAACACGAAATTGGCTAGTTTAAACATCGATAAGATGAACAGAACACAACTGAACAACTGAAAGCAGAGATTCAAACACAAAGCTAATAACGAACTGGGTACTGGGAACCAAAATACAAAGGATCGGACTTAGATATACACATAACCGCTCGGTAGTCAAGCGGTAACACACATGGCCAATGGGCCTAGAAACTTGGGTCCAACCTTTGGCACAGCGTTACCGTTGACTGTCGAGTGGCCAGAAAAGAGAAGACAGTACAATATCTGAAATGGCAGATGTGGTTGTCGTACGTTGCTCTATGATTCCCCATTCCATCTTGTTCAACATGGAGGATGTACAATAGTCTCAAATAGTAGGTGCTAAGTGTGTGGTGTGTTTGCAGATACAGATATTGTTTATATCAGAGTTACTCTAAGAACCTAGGTGTAATGGAGGGGTATACGAGGTAACGAAAACGTAGATGCAGACGTAGAAAACAAGAACATAATAACATATTTATAGTACCCCCACGCGATTATAATTGATAATACTTGACCCCGTTGTGACATTTCAATTTACCGGGGATTTCACCGTGGGTTCACTAGAGTTTGAATCTTGATGTTACTCAAGGACTCGCAGACGAAGCTGGCGACAGCAACGAGGGAATGCTTTCGATTTCTAAGTATAGGGCGGCGTAAATGAAATCGGAAAGGAAATGAATGCTCGCTCGATGATGGTCCTGTCACATAAAGTGATTTCCCATGGATATAACAGGCTCGCATTATGTAAATTTTATTTTGTTCAGAAAGCTTGCTTAAACACGATGATTGCTAGGTTCCCATGTGCAGTTTGATGTTTGAACAGAACAACGAGGAGCTGAAGAAATTCAGAAGATATTGGGTGGCACGGATTTTACCTCCCCTGGCGAGGAGACTGATGGAAAAGCAGCAAATAGCATGGCAGGCCATTAACTTGGGCTGTGTCCTTAGTAGCATTGCCTCTTCTGCTGACTAGGTCCGCTCAGTGTGCTGCTCGACATCTGTATAAACAAAATGGACGTGAAGAGGCGACGTGAGGACACGCGAACCGACCGCCGAAAAAAGGGTGTTAACGACAAAACCAATTTCAGGTCGCTGCCAGCGGCGTACAAACGACGAGCGCTTCTTTCTCGGCGTCGGATTTTCAATACGCATTACTTAAAATGATCGAGGAAATGCCCTTTCCTTACACTCGCATTGTGGAGCGGCTTGTGCAACGGGACACATTCGCCAACCATTTCATCTCATCGGATCGAGGACACTCTCGATAGTGTCGACTCTTCATCCGAGGGCTGTCGTTCGCGACATGTATATTGCTGCACTCCAGCATCAAGTGATGACTCTTCCAGAGTAAGCCGTTCGATGTGTGGGTGCACTGCGAACGCGTTTTTGCGCCTTGCGTCAATCGCCCTTTCTCCAGATCCTCCCGACCGCCGCGTCCGCCGTCCTCATTGATGGCAAAAGGAGAAAATCGTTTTCCATTGTGTTCCTTGCTCATCGAATGCCCGAAAATGGCGCAACGCATTCAATGCATGCACGAGCGAGGGAATAACGGAAACGCAAACTTCAACGGCGGCATTCGACTTGACTGGAAAGTCAAATGCAAAAATAAAAGGCGCCCGTTGCGGAAAGAAATCAAATAACTGCTGCACTTCACCCCGTCACAATCCACCGGCAATCCCGACAATCCCAATGTGGTTCATTGTACACGTCTAGGTCCTCTCCTCCTCTGCCTGGACTTACTAAATTCCAGAAAACAAATTTGTTTTCAGGTTGTTATAGTTGAACCCCACAACATTGCCTGTATTGGGACTCAATGAATTCATTCGATATTTATTTATAATGGCGGTTCTATTTTCGCACCTTCATCCTCCTGGGCTTGGATGTCCTCGAATGACTTATACCGGACGCGCACGGCGATTTCCTTCCGCGAATGCATTCAGGGCCCGTGTGTTCGTTCGGCTAATGGCATTTATGTGTGGATACGTTGAAGTAAGCGTAATAACGTTGTAACACTGGAGGATTTATTGTCGTTGAGCGTTTAAGTAACGTATTAGTGAAAATATGCACGTGTGAAGGTACTTAAACACTAAAGGATATTATGTTATGGTAAAGTTATTGTGACTGGAGGGGTCAGCCAATGAGCGATGCGGCGTTAACATGCACAGCGCGCGAAACCGCCACAAGCAGGACGAAAGCGAGCACAATGGGAGTCCTGCTGCTCCTGACCTGAATGGACGGCGATTACCCAAGGCGATGCCTTGATATTTCACTGATAGAGACCGTTAAACGGATAAGACTACCGGTGCGGGCCTGCACGCTGGGCGAATAGTAGAGAACGCAATATTTACAACATCCACATCCGCTCGAAGGGCTTCCGGAAAAATTGCTGCCCGTCTTGATTCGCAAGGCGACGACGGGCATCCAACTACATTAATCATGCGTTTAGCTAAATCAAGGCCTGATGAAAGTTGCGTGGAAGCTCGGCGCTTGGAAACCTATAAAACATCCAATTCCGGCCGTCCGACCACCCCCGCAACTAACATGCAGCTGCTGAGGTGTCTGAATTAGGTGGATAAAATAGGCGGCGCCGATTGACTCATTAAGATTAATATCGACATTGCAGTTGCTGTATTGCCGCTCGTCTTGCTTAATTTACGGCAATATGGCCGTAATGCATAACGTTCTATTACAGCCACCACCACTGCCAACATTTGCCGTGGGGCTTAATCTTAGGCACGAACAAAAGGTGCTAAACACGCTTAAATGGCCGGCAGTAAGGCTAGCGCCGATGTTCATTCTATACAGTTTATTAGAAGGCACGGCAATCATATTTTTCAAATTTTCCTTTCCCTCTTTCTTGATTGAACCCAAGCCACTGGGCTCATGGGCCATCTGCGTTACCGCATTTATTAACGTTCAGCTAGAGCAGTGTTTCCCAAACTGTTTTGCACCGTAGACCCCTTACTAATATTGTTGGTTTTCATAAACCCCTTAAGGGGGAGTCACGGGACCCAGGTTGTTGCCCGCCAGCACAGTCTATAAGTACGGGATTTGGCACGTTCCACCCATGAACAGTCATTGGCTATACGTAGACTCAAAATTTCTTGTCTCGTTGTCGTAGACCCCCTGCAAGTCAAAATCGACCCATAGGGGTCGATATTGACCACTTTGGGAATCACTGAGCTAGAGGAAGAGCCTAGCATTCATAAAAATATTTTACATATGTAAATATTTATAAAGCAATCTTTCATATTTTCCGTCCTGCTGATACTACCGGAAACGAGGAATTAAACGGAATCAATTTGGGGCTGAACAATGGTAGAACCGAACTCAGAGGTGAAATTAAGTTTGTAATCTGTATCATATAATATATAGTCCCAAGGCAATGATTTCGTGACACATTTCCTGAGAAATAAGCAAATTAGGCAAATTCTGCAAGAAATGTGCAACTCTTGGCCCAATAAACATTGCAATCGCGACTATTCCATAACCAAATGGCAAATCCACAAATCTCACGTTATACACAATAGAATTTGATCTTTTAATGGTAAAATATACTTTGATATATTAAATTTCTTGCAATGCTTCTACCAAACGTTAATTGCAATATTCAACATCACCCCAATTGTTATTCATTCAGGTGCTTTCTGTTGCAGGTCTTCGACTTTAGCCTCACACATCTCTAATCGTACGAGCTAATTTCACAATTTGTTGGCATTGTATGTAAATATATTTGCATATTGCATATTCAATGTGCCTCAAGCAAATCCGAGTAGAATTGAACCTTTGTTTGGTAAACTATAAATTATCTTGCATATAAACCACTGGAGATACTTGGGGGGGGGGGGGGGGGCATATACTGATAATATTCCTGCTACAATTCTAATTGTAATGTATCTGCAATATATTTTAATACAATTTGCCACGTATAAGCCTATCTTATTCGGTTCAAATTATCGATCTAAAATTATAGTATCTAATGTCTCTGTGCCAAATTTTGATCCTACTTTCAATACAATACTGATATCCCATGCGGCCTACCAGACCCGTTCATGCGGACCTTTCCTATTTTCCCCGATGTGCCCTAACGGAAAAGAGGAAGACCAAGGTCAACATGGAGGAACCAGGTACAACAAGACTTAGAAAAGGACTGAATCACCAACTGGCAAAAGAAAGTGCACAATCGGACAGAATGGAGGAAACTTATAAAGGAATGTAAATCAAAGAACGCGGACTGATCCACCGCAATACACAGGATCTAGAGAGCTTCCAGGAAGCGGCTGAACCCCGATCCGGGTATACCCGAATATAGATTTCAAGTGCACATGCTCAACCCTCCTCTTAAATATACAATTATTACAAGTATGGCAATCTCATTAGCGTGGTAGAACACCACCAGCCAGCGAAGAGTTCGCAACAACCACGAATCAAGGACCAGCGACCCTGCAGTCTACATAGTATCCATAAACACGTGACTCACTTTTCCTAGACTTGCTAATAATATTCTTTTATTGAAACAATTTAAAATCTGGTTTGCGAATGTTTATTTAGTGAGTGCATGCATGTTATGAATGTTAATACTATCTGCAGCCCTGGGCAAGCTTTCGAAAGGCACGAATACGTGTATAATCTTAGGGAGATTTATGTTCTTTTAATGGCGTTTCGCTATACTTCGAATGGGAATTACATATGTCTGCCAGCCTGGCAGCACAACTGCAACTGTCTTCGAATAGAATATGTTGAAGAACTTAGGGCAGACGGCGCCATGCAATTCAGTTTGCAATGGGGTACAATAAAAAGCACATTTCCCTTGATCTTTAAACTGCATTCCTTTAACCTTCGTTACGCGCCATGATTTTCTTTCATCTTTATTTGTTCTTGCAAAGCTAAGCGACGTGCAAAAAATTCATTCACGCACGATCCTAGCAAATGTGGGTCATCGGAATTTTCATTTAAACGAACGTGTTCTGGGACTAACACATCTTCCATTTCAATGGGGACTTCAAAGAATTTATTTGATTTTTAGCTGCTTCTTTGTTTCCCTCTAGCTATGTTTTGTGCATAAATTGCCCTTATGTCCTTTTATGCCCTCGGCTTATGGCGCTGCCACATATAATTCAATTTCCGATGGACATACAATACATGCAATTCAATGGTTTCTAGTATTCCTAATATTTATGGTTAGGTTTAGTTATTACTAGAAATTCTTTGATATCTCGCATCCTCTCCTCCACCAAACTGCGGGCAGCATCAGCGTGCATCAGCAGCCTATTTACTTATGCCCTCCCCATCTGGGGTGGCACTAAACCCTGGCGACTCAAGAGCGTGACAGGGGCCGACCACCGCATCCTGCGGTACATTGTCAATGGAACATTAGAAACCGCACCATCTTCCGAGAATTCGGAATCGCCCCTCGCTTATCCACGTCCCCCTCTCCATATAACTCCTAACCATCCCACTCTTAGAATAGCAATAGGTCTCGGCTTAACACCTATCCAAACTCTCAGCAGTTCTAGATGGCAGTGTAGTCCATGCAATGCCGAGACCGGCTTCGGTTAGACTTCGGTCTAGGTATCACAGAGACATGTAAAATGTCGAGATGCAATCCCCGACCAGCATGAGCTCCTCTGCCAATCTCTCCTGTATCCTTCCTATGTAGGTACGTGGTAGTGTCGTTTATGCAATGCCGAGTCCATCTCGACCAGCATGATCGCCTGCCATTCGCCATTCCTTCCTCAGCTTGCACAGTTGGGTGGATCGAGTAGCTCAACAGCAGTGCTTTTTTCTCTTTTCTACACATTGCGATATTGTGATTTGGTATGATTTGACGATCTGAAGATTTTGGTGACAGCATAAGGCCGGGTTTAGTGGGTCGATCGAGGACACCACTGCCTTCAGCTGCCTGTCCAAGCGGTCAGCCCCACACACATCCCCACACCTATCAGCATTTGCCCTCAACCTCTTTATTTAAAAAAATATATGGATAAATTCATTGCACACAATTGCGTCCAAGGTTTTCATAATTTCTTGTAATTGTTAATTTCATTAGTAGATGAAGAGTAAAATAACAAGGGTTCTCAAAAGATGTTACCGGTACAACGCCATATCGGTAAAGTTTCAACCTCCACGAACTCAACTCGACTTCCAAACACGATCGCCTTTCTCACTTGAAGATCTCTTCTGTTCCTCTTCTCTGCGACGATGCTACTCAAGTGCCCCTTTTCTGGGTCCATTCTTGCTCAACGACATGTCCCGATTTTGGAGGACTGTTCCGGTTTAAAATAAAGTATTGTGTTTTCGAGCCCATAAAAACTAAAAAAGAAAATGATTAGAAAACAATGAAAAGAAGGGCAAGGAATAAACACGGGGAAATCCCGGGGTCCCGCGAAGCGGACTGCTGCGCATTTCCTCATTTGAAGTAACATACCACGTGGGTAACGGGTAGTCCGGACTTGTCCCGCATTGTTCTAGACAATGTTGCTTTGCCTGTAAGATAATGTGGTCAATTTACGCTCAATTCCTCATTGCTATTTTGGTAACATTTTGGATTGCCCATCCAAAGAGACAATTTTCTGCAATTATGTGATAATTTCTCTACTACGAATAGCCGGCATTCTTGCCGAAATAATGAATGAAAGGTAGGAAAGTGGAGAAATTCAAGCGTGACCTTCCTGCGTCCCCATTATTTAAGAATATAATGCAGGCAAATAATTCAAGAGTTAGCGCGTCGTTTGCTCCAATTATTGGATTTATAACGCAACCCACAACCTCCTAGCATGCAGTAGAAAAGTATAGAAAAGGGGCTTGTTAGCGAATCATGGAAATGTTTTTGCTTCACTACTGGGAGACAATGTGAAGGAAGGCAAACACTTACCGAACACAAGCATGCTCTTTGTCCAAGCGTCCTCGCTGAGAAGGGTGGACACGGAACAAGTATAGTCGCCGGAAAGATCTGGTCCAGGCTTCAAGATGTACAACGCACGATGGATGCTGTTGGCGTCCAGGCTTGCTGTGTACTCCAAGTTTAAGCGGCCTTTGAGGATGCCGGAATCCTGCGGACGTTTGCTTGATCCTGTTAAACAACCGATAAATATTGTAGTTTCGTTCAAGAAACTAGCAGATTTAATTGGAATCAAACGTGTCAAGTGGCATAATGTTTAATTTGCCGCACGGGTAAAAGGCTTTTAGCATCAACTAAACTAAGTGATGCCGGAAGTCTAGGGGTGTTTGCCAGACGAAATAGGCATGAAAGACCAGTTAAAGTTCGTGAGAGTACGTATGATGCGTATGATGTGGTTGCTCGTGGACCAAAGGTCGATTAAAAGGCGTCCAAGTGGCGCGGCGATGTTCTGCCATCGGCGGCAGCTTTTACGACCTAATAAATTTCACCTTTTTGCAAATATTTTATTTTAGTCGCCAATATACCAAAGCCCCACATTCAACTCGTATAGTAAACGTCACCCGCAGGCGAATTTATCACCTCTGGCCAACATTAAAGATTTTTTCATAGGAAACTCGTTAATAAATAAAATTCAATCTTAAGTTTTATTTCATCTCCTTCGTAGATGTCAAGTAAATGCGATATTAATCTGCACGGCTCCCATCATCAATCACAATTGACCAGCAGAGGCAGAGCAAATGAACAGCTCAAGAAAATGGCAAAGTTACTTCAACCAATTAGGTTCTTGCAGCTACTTTCGACACATACGCTAAGTCCGTCTCTTTGTTTTCGCAAATTCTCTAAATTGAAATGTATCTCGGGTAGTTTGGCGGCGTTTTCGATATGAACGACAGTCAGCTTCAGCAAAATCAATACAGGGCAGGAGGAAATTGCAATTATTTATGGCATCCGTATCTGTCAAGTTGTTACCCGCACTGTCATTGGAAATATAGATGTGTTTGCTTACCAGGAATCCATTGGTAAACTAAAGTGCGATTTTTGTTGTGGAAGTACCACTTCACGACGAGGTCGTCGTCAGCAGCCTCCAAGGTGAAGTCGCAATCGAGAATGACCGGCGAGCCGTGTTTTATTACTTCAGGCACTTGTAGCTTGTTGATTTTGACGCCAATGCCTGCTTGCACCACAATGCCTGCAATGATACGAACAAAGTCTTCAAGTCAGGCTAGAGCAGTGTTTCCCAAGGTAGGGCGTACGCCCCACTGGGGGGCATTTTTATTGTTTAAGGTGGGCGACTTAAAAATTTACTGGTACAAGAAATACTTTTCAAAGCATTTGGTGGGGCATGGCTAAAAAAGGTTGGGAAACACTGGGCTAGAGTGACCACACGACCCGATTTTGGCGGGAAAGTCCCGCGTTTTGGAGGTCTATCCCGATTTGGCCCCTCTTATGAAGTACTGTCCCGCCAGGGTTGGCTCTAGGCCGAAGCAATCCATCGGGGCACCATCAGGCGATCTTTTAATAATTCGTACCCTAAGTACCCTAAGTAAGATTGATATGACATAGAGGGCAAGCACGGGGATACGAAGAGTCATTGAGTAACGAGACTTCGGGAATTCCCCGTGCTTCTCCGCTGCTCCTTGGCCTGGAACTAAATTTTAGGCACTGTCTCCCGCTTTGCCTTCAAGAAAAGGTGTTTTTTCCAGCTTTGTCCCCAAGAGAATGTGGTCACTTTGATTTAGACGACCTGACAGCACCTGTTATTAAAATTACATGGAAATTCCAGAGTACTAATTGAAATAAGTGGGGGTCCACCCAAGACCCCCATCCGGGGTTCAGCAGGTAGGCCACGGCGACTCTCGGAACAAAAGAGAACAGTCGCCTGAAAGCCGCCAGCGAAAAACACGAAACGACGAAATTGTTGTATGTCCTTGACTTGGCTGCGAATAAACTTGTTTTATTAATCGCTTGGACGTTTCCACCCGATCCTGGAGATATGTCAGGTCAGTTGAATGTAAAGTGTAAATCTAGAAGTGAATTTGAGAGGCACCTTTACATAATCTCACAATTTCAACACAAGTGACCTAACATTTTCAATTAAAACTTCACCGTTTAGTGTTTGTCCGAATGAAACATATTTACGCAAAAGGGAAGCATAATGTTCGCTTGGAGGAAAGTTGTATGTCATTAAAATTAGAAGAGGCCGAACTCCTTAAAATGTTTTGATGCATAATTTAGTTTTCAACTTGCACCATCTTGCATCCAAATTTTATTTTCAGCTGCTTTTCGGCGCTAATTCCTTTTATTTTTGCAACAACTGCCCTTTTACTCTGGGTGATAGTGGTGCTCACAAAGATACTGGATGCCAGCTAGGTTCAACTTGTAGTCATAACTGTACAATTATGTTCAGTACTCGCCAGTTCTTCCCCTAAAACTTCAACTAGACTACGCCAGCAAATAAAAGAAGCTGTTTTGCATTTAATTTTTCTACCTAGAAATCCGCCCATTTCAAGTGCAAATTTGTTGAAAATATTTCTCTTGATACCAAGCTTATTAAAATTCTTATATCCTAGTAAATGAACGCGCCATTTACAACTAAGCTATGCAAATAGATACTTGCTTTTCATGCAGTTTTTTCGCAATCGACTTGGGAAATGGTTCATTGCCAATTGCAGTTTCCAACAATTTAAGCTTGGAACAAAGCGGAAGTCATTTTCATATTATTCTTAAGTGGAGGACTGTTATAAAAACACCTGGAACGATTTCAATTGTGACACTTTTGTTGTTTGTTTCCGATTTGGTACCAAATACCGCCAATTAAATATTAACAATTGACTAACCATAAAAATTACCAAACAACAATAAAATAACCATATAAATTCGATGTTCCCATTAAAATCGGTGGTGTTTTATATGACACAGTTTGGTACTGGAGGTGATTACATACCATCAGACGTGATGACGATAATTGATTTGGATGAATTTACGATGGGAGGAAATCGGCGTTAGATTAGTACAACAGTTGCTAAAGGAGAATTCCCGCCAAAATTGCGTGCAAATTAAAATTTAAATACACCGTGCGCGTCACCCCAATTCCCACTCAATAATAACTAATTAAATTTCAATTCACATTCTCTCTAATAACACATCTGCAGACACGGAATAAATCGATTTAATTAAAATGCAATTAGCATCAAATTGCATACGGTGTACTGCACGGGGTTTGAGGTAATTATTTAAACTACCTGTTCACTTGGCACGTTGGCTGCTATTAATAAATATATTTAGTGAATTACGTAAGCTAATAGCTGCTGCTTGCCATACAATGAATGAATTCGAACTCGTAAATTGTGAGAACCTAATATCGGCACGTGTTTTTCCACGTGTCAGCTGATTTCGTATGCAACGGGGCAGAAAGCTCTAGAGACAGGGGCCGGCCACCGCATCCTGAATTAGATCGTCAAAGCACCTTTGTATGCCCCTCTTGCTGAGATTCGCGACAAACTCGCGAAAAACCTCCGCGTTTCAGTGGTGGGTCACTCGAAGCCAACCATCTTTGCAATGTCCCGGTACCTGCATCGAGAATCACTCACGCTTCTAGATAGGTTAGTTAATTAGGTTAGACTTATCCAACGAGCCCATTCTCGACCCTTTTCTCGGTTCCCGTCTTCACCTCTTAAGGCTTAGCAGTTAGGATAGCATATAGCCAAGAGGACGGCCACAGCATAATATCGGGGTTTAGTGGGTCGGTCGAGAACACCACTGCCTTCAGCTGCCTGTTCTATCGGTCAGCCCCACACATGGGTCAACCATCAGCGTGTGAATGTCGTGCATTTCTGCGTTTATCATCAACCTCTTTATATAAGAGTCGATTCAGCATCAACACCTTGTGCAGTAGTTATAAATGAAGCTTTGAATACCAGTATTTACTTGCTAAACATTCGACAATGTTTGAGGGCTTAAAGTTCGCTTAAGATAGACTTGACTTCGAACACTGCGTGCGTAAATGTCTTTGATAATATGCAGAACGCTAATTCCGCAAATTATTAGCTAATGACGAACATATTCGCATAATGGTTTGTTGCATATTGTTGGAATAGTTCGGGTTTGCATTGTGTGTGTGAACATGGGACGCGGCAAGTGGACGACCTAGCGTTGTTACACTTGCCCTTATTTAATGTGTAGTTGTTCTTGTTGACGTTGTTAGCAGCAAGTTGGCCATAATTGTCGTGCATATATATTGTTTGGGCTTTAACTATTTATAATTCGCAACTGGGCAGTAGACGGAAAGCAAAGTGGCGTGCAAGGAGCTCGCCGAAAGCGTAAGGTCAGTTCACGTATTGTGTACTTTCGGCTCACAATGAACGATAAATATTCGCCAACCTATTGTTTCGCAAGAGAGGGGCAGCCATTCGGCTTTCGTGGTGGTGACGATGGCGACCGAGGTGGTGGTGGCGCAGGGATCTGACAAAAGGTTGTGAAATGCCGCCGTCTTCCTTCCAACCTGTGCTTACGCAAAATATACGCGAACATAACGTGGAAAGTTGCACAGAGTCGCACCAAACTTGTCCGAGCGTCAACTACTCGTAAATTGTGACAATATAATGAAAAGACATAAAGTTAGCAACAAATAGACGCCGAAGAAGTGTAAACAGTTTATTCGAACGTGGTAATGCCGGCGTCCTGTAACAATTGCATTGCTACAAAGACGAATGGCGATAAGCAAGAATGAGGAGGATAAGAAAATGCTTTGCGAATCTCATATCTCTGCAATTTTGTGTGCACATTATGAAACCGTGAAAACATGTTATGCGCCACAGCAACGTCACTGACTGAAATGTTGAGCCCTTTTCATATACGATACAATATGTACAATATATAATTAGGACTTTCCACCTGTTACGTTTAAGCTTTGTTACCGAGCGGTACGCAGGTGGCCCACGAGCCTAGTGACCTGACACAGGGTTGTCGGTGACTATCGAGCGGCCAATAACGGGCTATTTTATTTATTATTCTCTTCCCTCTCTTAAAACCACACGTGGGCTGCATGCCCGACATAACCTTCCTTCGAGGGTACCCATAAACTGGGGTTTTCAAGCCTTTAATACGAAAAAAGCTATTGTATTGAGGGTTTCGGGCAGGGCCCGCGCATTGCTGGTTCAGAAGGCTCAGAAAAATGCCCCTGGTCCATTTGAAGAGGCCCCGCGAGTGCATCCAACACATAGAAAGATACAATTAATGAACGCGGCCCCGCAAATGGTTGCGTCAGCCCTAGTTTTAGACTTATCTCTGACATTTACCGGCTGAATTCGATACTTCAAGCTGAGTTGTCTGTCATTAACATTGCTGCAACATTTCTGCGGGGTAAGAGGGTAATAGGCACCAATATTACCCTCATGTGTGACAGCAGGCAGGGCATTCGCGCCCTGAATTGTTGTGTCACTAACTTCAAACTTCTGTTTGACACGGTTTTGAACCTCAATAACCTCGCCTGTTCCAACACACTCACCATACAGTGGGTTTAGGGACATGGCGAGTGCGAGGTTAATTCACGAGCTGATACCCTTGCAAAGGAAGGTATCAAGGGCGAACCTACTAGCCCATCGCTGGTGGGCTTGAGTGCTTCGTCCCTTAAAAACTACCTTTGCAAGCAAACCGCTAACCTCCATAAAAGGAGGTGGAAGGCCTCCAAATTCGTCCTGGCAAGAGGGACCACCGCTACACCTTGCTGAGAGCGAGCTCGCAACCTGATAAGCCTGAGCCGCCAACAACTCAGAAGTATCGTAGGTCTGTATACAGGTCACTGCTGCCTGAACAAACACCTCCACACGATCGGCATTGCATCCGATGCTTTATGCCGTGGGTGCCTAGAGGAAGACGAGTCGGCTCTTCATGTTCTATGCTTCTGTCCGGCTATGACCAGTGTCAGAACTAAGAGTCTGGATGCTGAGATTTTGAACCCGAGGCAACTTTTGTCCTACCCTCCGAGCAAGATTCTGGAACTTGCCCGCCAATTCATCTGGCTGGAGGAGTAGAGACTACACTAGGGAGGAGGCACAATGAGCCCAATTAGAGGGGCCTAAGTGCAGAGTGTAGCCATACATGCCCTCCAAGCCAAAAAAAAATGGCCCGCAAAATTCTCATGTTGTTCGCGTATTTACCGAGAATTGCGTAGAATTCCCCAAAAGCTATTTAAATTGCGTTTTATGTTTTCTTGATAACCTGGTTGGTACCGTAGTAAGTAGATATAATCAAATTAAAAGTTTCACGGCACCCCTGTGGCATGCTCGCGGCACCCACTTTGAGAAACTGTGATTTGGAGTATAGGTTCTCTTCATTCGGACATTATAGATTCTCTATACCAATGATCGGAATGGGCGGCTCTCGAGCCGCATGCCGCTCTTTGAACTTTTGGCTGTGGCTTTTCCACAAAATATTTTGTGCGGGCTCATAACTTGGCATTCTTAGAAAGCAACAATAGTATGAATATTCAGTCGCGATCTTTCTTTGGGATTTTACAACCACGGTCGTACCGCCCGTACGTGCAGTTATTGGCATTTATGATATGTATTCGTATAATATACATCGAAAAATTGACTCGGCACCGGGAGTCGAACTCGGACAACCCTGTCTTTCGCGGCAATCCGATTGCGCTACCGAGCGTTCTCTATACTCGACTTATGATATGCCTTTGGGAATGGCGTTACTTTTAACCCTAATTATAAACGAATCTCTGAAAATCATGACTCTTTGAATATACTTTAATTTTGTGTTTGCTTAAATTTGGCTCTTTGCCGACCACTGCTCCATACGAATACTGAAACGAACTGATACGAATACTGAAATAAAATCCATCTTTTAGGAGGAAATATATTATAGCATGGGAACACAGGTGCAAAAATGCCCAATTGCGGGACACCGCTGGGTGCAGGCAATCTAAGCAATCCCTGCTGCCATCAACACAAAGATCCGAGGAACTCGTGCTTCTCTCCAAAGGAGAATTAAGGACGTGACCTTCCTCAATTCTCCTTCTCACTGGACATTATCCCTTTAATTACCACCTGAGAAATCTGGGATTAGTGGACTCGCCCACTTGCAGAGAATGTGGGCAGAAACGGCTCATCATATCCTATGCTCATGCAGCGTTTATGGAAGAGGAACAGCTATACATGAACTAGGTCAGCAGCCGGCAACCGAAACCTACATGCGTGCCACATTTTACATTCAACCAAATCGCAACCCCAGCGCGTGCCACCTATAATTACGCTTCAATGGTGCGTCCCTCCAATAAAGTGCGATGCTACCCATGTAATAAGGAATTTATTGGGGTGTCGACACTACACTGGCTTAGTAGTGGTCAAAATTGAGATTCTCTTATTCAACTTGCAGATTTCACCAAAAATATAAGAAATTTATTCTGCGTATGGCGTGCCACCCAAAATCCTATCGCGTGCCACTCTCTGGCACGCGTACCATAGGTTGCCGACCGCTAGGCCCCTCTGATTGGGTCCATTGTACCTCCTCTCTTGTGCTGTGTCTACTCCAGCCAGATGAAATGGCGGGCAGGTTCCAGAATCTTGCTCGGAGGGTAGGACAATAGTTGCCTCGGATTCACGATTTCGGCATCCATAATCTTAATTCTGACGCTGGTCATAGTCGGACAGAAACATAAAACATGAAGAGTCAACTCGTCCTCCTCTAGACTCCCTCGGCATAAAGTATCGGATGCAATGCCGATCGTGTGGAGGTGTTTGTTCAGGCAGCAGTGCCCTGCATATAAGCCTAGTATTCTCCTGAGTTGTTGGCGGCTCAGGCTAATCAGGTTGCGAACTTGCTCTTAGCAAGGTGTGGTGGTGCATCCTCTCGCCAAGGCGTATTTTGAAGCCTTCCACCTCCTTTTAAGCTTGCAAATGTGGTTTTTATGGGACGAAACGCACAGGCCCACTGGATGGACTAGTGCAGGGATGAGCAAGACGTGGCCCGCCTGGGACTAGCATTCATGATCACTAGTAGAAAAATATCCGCCTAATGGTAGTATTTGCCATACTTTTCATACAGCGGCACGTTACCCCCTGTAATGGGGGCTAGAATACCCCTACGGTAATCTCTGCCTGTCGTAAGAGGCGACTAAAAGAGAACCCTGCTGGGCAATGGTGCCCGGACATCATCTCTTTAATTACCACTTGTGTAATTTGGGATTAGTAGACTCGTCCTCTTGCATGTGGGGAGTGGCCAGAAATGGCCCATCATATCCTATGCTCATGCAATGCGCTTTGATACATACGGCAGCGCATATGGAAGAGGGGCAGCTTGACGC